>RQWE01000083.1:16816-100993 GCA_004028395.1 Leptographium galeiforme
CCCCCCCCCCCCCCCCCCCCCCCCCCTTCTTTAATTTGTCGCAGCGAAGCCAGATGTTCGCCTGCCACAGAAGGCCACCAGAAGCCCATTGCCGTACGAGGCCACGCCGGAGCCATGGCCGTACCCTGGACCACATTCCCTCTGCCGTCCCCATTGCTACGTATGCGCCCCCCCCCCCCCCGCCCCCCCTATCGCCCTTTCGTAAGATACATTGCAAGCAATATCTTATCTCGCGCCTTATGGCCATATGGCGTCAGAAATCCCAAGCATACGAAGACGACCAGGGTACAAGTACAAGCCAGACAAGGCCGTGGCCTGCCCAAAGGGGGGGAGGCGTGTCTCTAGCGATATCCTGTCACCGAACACGAACGAAACAGAGCGTGCGCACCCTCTCCTTCCTCCGGCTTACCTGGCCGCCCTCCCATCTTCCTCTGCAATCGCCCTGATTTCTTGTCGCTGCCCGCCCGCCGCCCTACCTGCCTTCTTTTCCTTCTTTCCTTCATTCTCCTCCGTCCTGCCGCACCTTCCCCTATCGTCCTCGTAAGATACCTCCTCTTTGCTAGCGGCCAACATTACGTACACCCCCTTTCTATTTATGAGCGCCCGCAGCGCTTTCCCCCCCCCTGCCTCCAGCCGCGCCAAACCCCGCGCTAACAAAACGTCCAGTCTCCCGTCAACTCTATTATCAATACAGAACAGGCAACAACACTCCTCTGTCATGCGACGCCCTGTTCATTTGTAAATGCCCAACATCAGTACCTTGACTTGCAATTCTCACAAGACAAAGCATTCACTCCCAATCTCCCTTTCTCCTCTCCTCTGGCCTCCCTTCCTATAAAGCCCAGTCGCCCAATTCTCGCCGCCTAGCTTTCTGCCGTTCTTCCTCATCTGCTACCCCCCCGCCTACTTTGCCACGCTCCGCAATTGTGCCTTCCCAACTGGGCAATTTCGCCTCTGCAGTCAAATCGCACCTGCCTGCACGTCCCAATCGGACGTCTTGCCAGATCCTACCAAAATAAGACGCGGCCACGCCATTCTCAGCGTCTTGTCACAACTTCGCTCCTCTTGATCCGAGGCCAATTACACACCCATCCACGCTGACTCGTGCCGGCGCCACAGCCGCCAGCCAGTATCACCGCCGCCATCGTTTTACCGTGCGGTTGTGCAAACGCGCCCGGTGACAAGCCTCCGTCGCGCTGCTGCCTGGCGCTTCGCCACGCTTTGCGGCCACCCAATTTGGTGACGAAATCAACTGTCGCCTGTGCAGTTTCTCCCAGATTCAATTCACTTTCCTCGCCTTAGCGCCCTGACACTATGGCTCAATCGCCCTTTGCCGTACCCTACCTCCCCAATCACAGCAGTGCTCCTATGGAGCCATCAGTTTCTTCTTCCTCCATTTCTTCCACTGTCTCTTCCTCTCTGTCTTCCGTGTCTTCTATTTCATCGGCCTTTTCGCCTCCGATTCCGTTTTCGTCATACCAGCCATCGACCCCCAAGCGGCATCTCGCAGAAGGCATCAATCGCCCAGCACAAGACGCCCGAGAGATGTCGGCATTCACAATGGCGTCGGTCTCCAAGAAACCGCTGGATATCAGCAACCTCATGTCGCCGCCCGAACCCGACCAGATGGACAGCTTCAGCGCCAATGACGGCCAGAGCCGCAGCTGCAGTCCGGTGGTCTCTCACGCTCAAGTGCTACCGAGAAATGGGCCGCTATCGCCCCCCATCTCACCACGGGACAAAAAGACCGACTCGCCCTGTCACTCTACCGATGGTACGTCAGTCGTCGTCGAGGCCGCTGTCCAGGCGACGCGGGACCCCATCCTATACCCTTCCAACCACGAGCCGTCCGTGACGCTCTCGCGGCCACTGTTTGCTTCGACAACGAGCCCGGTCTCGACAGCCAGCAACGACACGTCGACTGTCGTCAGCAGCCATGTCGCCGCGCGCCCACCGAGACTGTTCTGTCGCACAACACCGCCCCGGGGCGAGGACTACGAATTGGCGCTATACATGAGGGCCGAGATGATGGGCACGATTGTGAAAAATCCACGATTGTGGCTCAAGAAGGAGCGCGAGCAATTGATGGCCGACCGCCAGGCGGCGGCCAATCGCATGCAACGGCTACACCGCATTCTGCCTGCCAAGTCCACACCGCCTGCTCCGCGCGCCTCGACGCCCCGTTTGATCCGGCTGCAGGTCTCTGCCCAACAGGCGCAGCAGGCGCAGGAGGCACAGCAAGCCGCACAGACGCAGCAGCACTCCTTTTCGTCGGGCCACCTGCGGCGACTGGAGCCGGAGGCGCAGCACCTGGTGGCGCTCCAACAACGCTCGTCGGTTGCACTGCATCCGCTGCCCGACGCGAGCAACCGAGTCACGAAGCGCTCGAGAGCGGCGCCGACACGCATCGCGCCCCAGGCCCACGCGGGTGCTCGTCAGACGGGCAGCGGGAGCGGCGGCGGCGGCAGCGTGCGCGTGCCAGGGTCATCGCCGGAGCCGCGTGTGCGGACGACGGCACCGAATCGGGAGGACAAGGACTTTGGCGCGCTGCCGGACTACTGCCCGCCTCTCAGCTCTCTTCCGGAGCGGACGAGCAATCTCAAGGTGGACTGGAAGGGCAATGCGCTGGACCTGTCGCGGGATGCGCACCTGCACCTGCTGCACCGCGACGAGGTGGGGCTGGCGGCCAGTCTGCGGCTCGACTGCGCGACGTATCTCACGAGCAAGCGGCGCATCTTCATGCGGCGGCTGGAGTGCGCGCGGATCGGCAAGGAGTTTCGCAAGACGGATGCACAGCAGGCCTGCAAGATCGACGTCAACAAGGCGTCGAAACTGTGGACGGCCTACGACAAGGTGGGCTGGCTGCGGATCGACCACATGAAGCAGTTTCTCTAAACGCTCCGCGCTGGCCCGCCTGCTGTTTCGTGCCGCTCCTGATTGCCGGCCTGCTCTGCTTTCTCTGCTTTTTCTGCCCTTTTGGCTTTTGTTTTATTTTTGGCTTCTTTTCTCCCCTCGTCCTTTTCCCTTGACCCTTCCCACTGACCCTTTCCATATGTTTCTTTTTGTCCTTGACGAACGCGCGGACGGCTTTACATCAGGATGGATTATGGATCACACGGCGGCAGGCATCATATCATGGCACTTGGGAAGACCCACGTTGGTCGACTTCCACGCATAACTATGGATGGGAGGATTTTATTTGATACCCCCAGGACTTCACAACAGATCGATACCCTCTCCAGTCAGATTTTGTGTATTGACTTGGCTTTTGCTTATTGTACTTGATTGCTACTTTTGCGTACCTCGGCCGCAGGTGCTATTTCTGATTCGTGGCACCAGACTGGAATGTGCAGTGTTGTCGGAGCTTCTTCTACTCGTATCCTTGCCAGCAGGCTTGGCGAGGCAGTCCGGGCCGGCTGAGTGAATTGTTCGTGTTCGCTTGGACCGTGTGTTTGTCCGATTGGTGGAAGCGAGGACGGCTGTGGCGAGACGGCGTGGAGGCGGTGAGATGCGCATGCATGGGGCGTGGGATGGGCATGCAGAGCAGTCTGGTGCGGTTGTTTGTTGGTATGAATAATAGTGGGCGGACCGTCTGGGATCCGCTGGCAATGCGTTTTGCGTCAATAGGAATCTTGTGCACTCGACCCATGGCGTCTTTCAGGTGAAGTCGTAGACCATGAGGCTTTCGCGGCCGCGACGGGACTCTTTGAGGACGATGACCCTCTCGTCGTCGAAGCCGACGGAATTGCGGCGGCCGTGGCCGTCGGCGCCATCGTCGAAGCTGGGCCGAACGGCGACGCTGCGGCCACGCTCGGCGGCGGGCCGGCCCTCGAGTTGCCAGACGCGCATCTCGTCGCCGCGGACGCTTACGCTGACGGCCTTTCCGCGGGCGGTGATCTCGGCGTCGCTGATGCCCGAGGTGTGGCCCCAGAGGCGGATGCCGGGGGAGAGGGCGAGCGAGGAGGCGCTGGAGGTGCAGAGGTGGAGGACGAGGGTGTTGTCGGGCAAGGTGGCGAGGAGGTAGGGGTGGGTGTAGCAGAGGGAAGTCGGGCCGGTTGGGGGGGACGAGGAGGACGAGGAGGGCGACGGGGACGGGGGGGAAGACGGTGGTGAGGAGGAGGAGGCACGTAGTGGGCAGGCCCGACGGTGTGCGGCGACCGGGGTGGAAAAGGCGAGGCGGGAGGTGGTGATATGGGGCAGGCCGTCGGGCGAGGCCGGGGCGGGTTGGACGTGCAGATCCTGGATGCCAATGGCCCAGCCCTGGCGGGTGGTGAAAGTGTAGGCGATGGAGGCAATGGTGGTGGAGAGCAGGCGGCGGATGGAGAGGGCGAGCGGGGGTTGAGACGTGTGGGAGCGGAGGGCGGTGAGAAGGGAGGGCGGAGGGAGGGAGGGGGGGGAGGAGGAGGAGGAGGAGGAGGAGGAGGAGGAGGAAGTGGTGGAGGAGGAGGAGGACGGCGCGGGCAAGGGCGAGGGCGACGACGACGACGACGACGACGACGACGACGACGACAAAGAAGCGTCCCGCCAAGCGTACAGAGACACCAGCACGCCGTCGGTGGCGGTCAGCAGGAGCGGGTGGGCGTAGGCGACGGCAATGAGCGGCCCGTTGCTCGAGGCGGGATGGGCGAAGCGACGGCGCAGTATGCGGGTGGCCAGGTGGAAGTGCCAGATGTCGAAGCCACCGTCGTGGCGGCCGACGGCGATATCGAGGCCGGCGGCGGCGTTGACGACCGAGAGGGCCGAGGGGGAGACGTCTCGCTCGGCCCAAGGCGCTGCGACCAGCAGACGGCGCGAGCGCAGATCCCAGACCTGCAGGCCGCGGCGGTCGTCGGCCGTCACGGCCAGGCCGTCGGCGACCTTGACCAGCATTCGCGGGCGTCGCCCGTTTCCATTTCCACCACCCACCCTGTCGTTGTCGGCCTCGTCCTCGTCCAACAGCAGCTCCTCGACGGCGCACTGGCCGCGGTCCCAGTTGTGCCGCAGCTTGTACTGCCGCTTCCAGTCGAGCGGGCCGCGGCCCGGCAGCCCTACTCCCCGAAGCCGGCCGCCTCGGCCCCGCAGAAACCGCCGGTAGTACAGCCGCTTCCACAGCTGGGCGTCATCGGCGAGCCGCAGGAACCGATGCGACACCGGTACCACGGCCAGGAGTCCCCGCAGAGACAGCTGTCCGAGGATGCGCACCAGCAGCTCGTCAGACAGCCGCGAGAGACGGTCTGCGGAGCCCGTCGTGCGCGTGCGCTTCGCCGGTCGTGTGGTGGAGAGTGTGTCGGCGGCGATGGAAACGGGGCCGAAAACGGGTTCGGCGACAGGGTCGGCGTCGTCGGCCTCGCGGTCGCGCTTCATCGTCGCTGTCGTGTCGGTGGCCTTGAGCGGAGAGCGCAAAAGGGGCGGCCTCTGGCAGGAAATTCCCGCTCGGACGGTGAGTCGACTTTCAACGATGCGTTTCGCTTCGGTTCGTTTTGTGGCGATGGCAAGTCGCCAAGGACGCCTGCCGTTTTTGGCTCTGGCGCCGAGGGAAATCGTAGCGCTATTTTGGCCTACTGGAATCCCGCCTGCCATACCAGATTCCTTGTAGCGCTTGTAGCGTACCAAAGGCACAGCAAGAGAACCGCTCCAAACCACCGCACATCTACGACCAGCAAGCCAATTCGGCAACAATGGACCCACGTGCATTTGGACATATGTACCAGCGACTATACAGGGATCCGCAGGGCCCTTCCAAAAGCAGGCACAGCCGGTCATCCGCCGGAAAGCCGGAGCCTCCACGCCACGCATCTTGATCGGTCCGTCTGCAAGCCAGCTTCTCGCGTGCCCTGCATGTTGTGTATGCCTTTTGTACCCTCGGATTTGCGTCCTCGCGCGGCCCTCGCGCCCGCCCACGTGCACACGCCTCCCCTCTACTTCGCCTGCCGCTCCGCCTCCAGCTGCTGCTCCGCCGCCCGGTAGTACTTGGCCGTGTCGACGCCGTGCTGGCCGTGGTTGACAAAGTTGAACCACGGCACCACCTGCATGAACAGCGCCGAGTACCGCGACTGCCGCGCCGCCACGCCCTGCATGTGCGGTGTCAGCCGGCTCTCGCCGTACAGCGGCTCGCCCGCCTTGACCTTGGTCACCATCTCCTGCATGTCCATCTCCACCTCGCGAGCGTTCTCCGCCATGCCGTAGAAACGCACTGCTGGTTAGCCTTGTCCGCCTGTCGCTCGCCCCGTGCTCGCCGTCCGGGCACCTACAGCATGACCGCTGGTAAAAGTACAGGAACCCGCCCGCCAGGCCTAGGAACCCGCCCAGCCGCATCGCCTGCGCAAAGCCGCCCTTGCCCGCAAACGACGGCGCCAGCCGCTCCATCGCCAGGAGCGCCGTCGGACCTGCGGCCGCCGCCACCGCGCCGTGAGCATAGTCCGACGGCCGGGCGTACCGGATCACCCGCTTAAAGTGTCTGCAATGCTGTCAGAGCGTCCGGACACCAAACAGAGGCCGGGAGTCGGAGGTGGCCGTCGGGGAGCTTACGGGTCATTGTCAATAAGCTATGGCAACAAGTCAGAAATCCCTTCGAAAGTCACGCGTCGCCAGCCCAATGCCAATCGCCAATGGACTTACCGGATAGTCCGTCTGGACTGTCCGACTAGGGATGTACGCGGGTGCGGTCGTATTCGCCATGGTGTCTGCCCGAAAGAGGGATGCCGCTGGTGTAGAGTCGAGCCCTGTTTCCGTGTCGAGTTCTTCCGAGGAACAAGTGCCGCGCTGGTGCCTCAGGCCGCAACAGCCCCAATCTCACCCAATCGCAGCCCGAGCAAATGTCAGTCCTTTTGCTTAGTCATCTGATTAGTCATTTCATAGTCAGCACATTAGTATCCCACATCGCGTCGCGACACGCGCCTAAACTCCCACTGCTCTTCAACCTGCCATGGCGTCCGACGTGCGCCGCCCACAGCCCCCGCCGCCGGCGGGCGGCTTCGAGGACTACTTGCCCGACGATCTGGCCGACTTTGCCGGACTGCTAGACGACGAGCCGCCGGCGACGGACAAGGCCCCGAAGAAGAGCGGCACGACGTCTGCCGGCCTGGGCATCGACGAGGAGGTGGACGTGAAGAAGCGCGCCCGGGAGCCGCGCAAGAAACTCGATGATACGCTGTGCGTAAGGTCGGGTCTAGGTGTCATCCAGGACCCTTGCTGACCAAGGCCAGGCTGCTCTCCGCCAAGGGCATTCCGGCGCTGCGGCAACGGGCACAGAATCTCCGGCTCAAGGGCAAGGGCCATGAGGTAAGCTGGCCTGTCTCCCAGAGGTATGCGAGTGTAAGCTCTCGCTGACCCTCAGTTCTCCGATGCGGGACGGCTGCTGTCCATGTATCAGCTGTGGCTAGACGACCTCTTCCCCAAGGCCCGCTTCGGCGACGCCCTGGCCATGGTCGAGAAGGAGGGTCACAAGGCGACCATGCACAAGATGCGCATGGAGTGGATCAACGAGTCGAAGCCACGCGACCCGGCCGATGCGGATGAGGAGCCAGACGAGCGTGAAGAGGCGCCGGCGCCAGAGCAGAACGGCTCTGGCCCGACTGAAAAAGAACAGCCGCAGCCGCAGCCGCAGCCTCAGCTTCATCCACCCTTCAGTCCGATGGACGAGGACCTGCTCGGCGAGGACCTGTACAATGCCTCTCCACCAAGGCCTGTGCGGACACAGGAAGCCGACGAGGTGCCAGATGAGGACGAGCTGGACGCCCTCATGGCCGAGGCCGCGGACATCCACGAAGAGCCCCCCGCGCGCCCGCCTCCGGCCGCCCCCCGCTTTGAGGCCACGGACGAGATGGATGACCTTGACGCCCTGATGGCAGAGGCAGAAGCAGCAACATGACCGCGGCGTTGGCGAAGCTGGTAGTCGACAGCGTAATGATTAATGCATATATATGAAATGCAACTAAGCGTGCATGTGACAACCCCACCAACTTTTGACGCTTTTGGAAGCTGCCACCCGACAACCAATTCAGCAAACTCGCCTCGCTGTCGTTTTCAGAGGTCTGCGAGTTTCATGGAGACCATTCACGCGCGTGCCGAGGATGCGTCCTTTGGTGGCATCGACACGCTGCTGTTTGCACGAAGACCGCGCAGACGGACGGCGCCCACAGCCGCCGCGCGCAAGACGAGGCTGGAGAAGTCGCTGCTGCAGCCACCACGAATCGTGCCGCCCAAGATTGTCGATCAAGTGCAGCAGTACGTTGTGTGTCCTGTATCTCGCCATGCGGATGGCTGGCTAGTGCTGTACTGACGGGCAGACGCTGGGATGTTGAGGTGGACAGGACACTGCTGTTCGAGATTGATCCGCCCGACATTGGCACGCAGACCATCTTCTACCGTGGCGGAAGGGACTTTCACATTGTCGGCTATGAGGAGACTGCAGCGCCCCGGGACGCGGGCGGCGACGACGGAGCTCGTATGGGCGTTGAGGGTGGCAGCATAGCGGCCGGGCTGCCGCTGTTCGGGGTGGGCGACATGGCGGCGGCCGCTGCCGATGCCGAAGAGGAGTGGCTGCAGCAGACCGTTCTGGCAGGAGACGCAGTGGCCAAGGCCCGGGCGAGCGCCGCAGCGGCAAGTGCGGCCAATCTGCAGCGCGTGGTCAGGCCGGCGACGGGAGGACTGCTCACGGCGGCGCCTGGACTCGAGAGGGGGATCCGATTCAAGAAAAAGACGGCCAAGACAAAACGGTCTGGACAAGGCGAGGAGGAGGATGCGGTGCAGGAGGAAGCCCGGACGGTGCGAAAAGACCTGGGCGTGGAAGAAGAAGCAGACACGGGCACCGCAGCCGAGAAGACGGAAGCCAAAGCCGAGGCTGGAGACGATCAGGACGCGGCCGGATCGGAAGACGACATGGCCTTGGATGAGCTTCTGCCGGTGGAGTTTCCGTCGCTGCAACCAAGCGGCACGGCGAGCGGACCGAAAAAAGAGCGACGCGAATGGGCACACATGGTGGATCTGTCCAGGGGGTCAGCCAACTTTGCCAGCCTGGCCGGGGGCGCGGACATGGCGCGGACGTGGCCGTTTGAGCTGGACGCGTTCCAGAAGGAGGCCATTTACCACCTGGAGTGCGGCGACTCGGTGTTTGTGGCGGCGCACACGTCGGCGGGCAAGACCGTGGTGGCCGAGTACGCGATTGCTCTGGCGCAGAAGCACCAGACCAAGGCGATCTACACATCGCCCATCAAGGCGTTGAGCAACCAGAAGTTCCGGGACTTTAAGCAGGAGTTTGACGACGTGGGGATCCTGACGGGCGACGTGCAGATCAACCCGGAGGCCAAGTGTCTGATCATGACGACGGAGATTCTGCGCAGCAAGCTGTACGGCAAGGCGGATCTGCTCCGCGAGGTGGAGTTTGTCGTGTTCGACGAGGTGCACTACGTCAGCGACAGCGAGCGCGGCGTGGTGTGGGAGGAGGTGATTATCATGCTGCCAGAGCACGTGTCGCTGATTCTGCTGTCGGCCACGGTGCCGAACACGTACGAATTTGCATCGTGGGTCGGCCGGACGAAGCGGCGGGATGTGTACGTCATCTCTACGCCAAAGCGGCCGGTGCCGCTGGAGCACTACCTGTGGAGCGGCAAGGGGGTGCAGAAGATTGTGAGCGCGGACCGCAAGTGGCAGGAGACGGGGTACCGAGAGGCGGTGGTGGCGAGCAAAAAGGTCGCGGGGGGCGGTGCAGCCACGGCGAGCGCGGTGGCTGTGCGGGGCGGTCCCGGACGGGGGGGGGCCTCTGGTCGGGGAGCGGCAGGACGAGGGGGCCCTGCGGGCCGAGGGGCTGGCCGAGGAGGGGCGGCTCGCGGCGCCCGCGGTGGTCGTGGGGGGGGAGGGCCTCCACGGGCGTCGCACACGGCCGGACACATGGGGCGGACGGGCGGGACGGCGTCGCTGGCCCAGGACAAGACGCTGTGGGCGGAGGTGGTGCGATACCTGCGCAAGGCGGCGCTGCTGCCGGCGTGCATCTTTGTGTTCTCGCGGGCGCGGTGCGAGGAGTTTGCGCAGTCGCTGGGGACACTGGACTTTTGCGACGCGGGCGAGAAGACGCGGATCCACGCGCTCTACAGCCGCAGCATTGCCCGGCTGGCACGCGAGGACCAGGAGCTGCCGCAGATTGCGCGTCTGCGCGACCTGGCCACGCGCGGGATCGCGGTGCACCACGGCGGGCTGCTGCCGATCGCCAAGGAGATTGTCGAGCTGCTGTTTGCGCAGTCGCTGGTCAAGGTGCTGTTTGCCACGGAGACGTTTGCCGTCGGACTCAACCTGCCGACACGGACGGTGGTCTTCTCGGACCACCGCAAGTTCGACGGCACGCGGCGCCGCGTGCTGTCTCCCGGCGAGTACACCCAGATGGCCGGCCGGGCTGGCCGCCGCGGGCTCGACAGTGTCGGCACGGCCATCCTGGTGCCGGCCGGCGAGGCGCGTGAGGTGCCGCCGGCCGAGACGCTGCGCAGTCTGATCCTCGGCCAGCCGGCGAGGCTGACGTCGCAGTTCCGCCTGACCTACAACATGATTCTCAGCCTGCACCGCGTCGAGACGCTGCGCGTCGAGGACATGATGAAACGCTCCTTTTCCGAGAACGCGACGCAGAGCCGCAGGCCCCAGCACGAGGAGCAGATGCGATCCCTCGAGGCCGAGCTGGCCGGTCTGGTGCGGGCGCGGCCCGCCTGTGACGTGTGCGACGGTGGCGACGGCGCCAGCAGCAGGGCGCCGATGGCCGTGTGTCACCGCGCGGCCGAGACGTTCCGACAAGATGCCGTGCAGATGTACGAGAAGCTGGCGCGGATGCCGCATGGGAGTCCAACCATCTTTGGCCGTGGCCGACTGGTCGTTTTTGTCAACGAGCACGGCGTGCGGGCCGTCGGCTTCGTCGCCGAGGACCTGCGTCTGCCGACCGATGCGGCCGCGGCTGCCACGGCCACGGTGCGGCTGGTCGAGCTGCAGCCGCCACGCGCGGCCGCCGAGGACAGCGACGTGCTTGCGTTTGTGCCGGCGCTGCTCGGCTTCCTGCCGCCGGCGCTGCTGCGCGAAGGACCACCCAAGCTGCGGACGGTGGCCGTGCCGCTCGGCCGGATCGAGCACGTGGCAAGCCTCGTGCTGTCGCTGGACGACGACCCGGAGGCGGCTGTGGCGCGGCAGCTGGCGGACGGCGACATGGACCTGTCGTGGGCATCGGCGGTGTGGGACGACGTCGGCCTGGAGCGGGTGCGCGACGTGGACGTGGTCTGGTACGTGGACGACCGGCGCGCCAAGGCGCAGGTGGTGGCGAGCTCGGCGGCTCTTGGGTGTGCGGACTTTGTCCACCACTACGCGCTCCGACATGCAGAGTGGGCGGTGCAGGAGCGGCTCGCGGTGCTGCGGCGGTCGATGGACGATTCGAGCCTGGCGCTGCTGCCAGAGTACCAGAACCGGCTGGCGGTGCTGCAGGAGTTGGGGTTCGTCAACAGCAGCGGGGTGGTGCTGCTCAAGGGCCGCGTGGCGTGCGAGGTGCGGACGGCGGACTCGCTGGTGCTGACGGAGACGATCCTGAACAACCTGTTGGCGGAACTGGAGCCGGCGGCGATCGCGGCGCTGCTGTCGGTGTTTGTGTACCAGGGCAAGGACGACACGGAGCTGGAGGCAGCGCCGGTGATCAGCGCGGAGCTGACGCGGGGACTGACGGAGATCTACCGGATCCGCAAGGACGTGGTACGGACGCAGGAGCAGCAGCACGTGCTGTCGGCGGGCGACGAGGTGGAGGCGGCGTCGCGGCTGCACTTTGGGCTGATGGAAGTGGTGCACGAGTGGGCGAGCGGCAGTCCGTTCAAGACGATTGCGGGCATGACGACGGAGCAGGAGGGGACGATTGTGCGAACGATCACGCGGCTGGAAGAGACGTGTCGAGAGGTGCGCAACATTGGGAGGATCATTGGGGACACGACCTTGGAGTCGAGAATGAACGGGGTGAAGGAGGCGATTATGCGGAATATCACGACGGTGCCGAGTTTGTACTTGTGAGGGGGCATTGAGGGAGGTGGCTGAGGAGACAGACGAGACAGCGCGAGAAGGCGGCAGACGAGACGGCACATCAAGGACGTGGCAAGTCAGGTCGTGAAAAGCCATACCAAGACACAGCCATACGGATTTAACGGCAGAATACAGCAGGCAGAATTCAAGCAGCAGGCGCCAGAGACAACTGCAAAACCCGGCTCTATCAGAAGCAACTCGCAATACCAGGCGCACGAGACTAGACGTCGGCAACCGCACAAACAGGCTGACAAAAGGCACGCAGATATCCATAGACACACTGACAATGACACAATTTGACCACAGCGGCCACACACGCACCCAAACGCAACCCAAACGCCCATCACGTGATCTCCCGGCCAGCACGCCCTCTCTCCGCGCCTACGCCCGCAACGCCCGCAGACGCTGCTGCAGCGCGTCCTCTTCCTCGGCCGTCGGCTCGGCCGCCGCAGGCTCGCGCACGGGCTCGGCCTTGCTGACCTGGGCGGCGTTGAGCTCCTGGGACAGCTCGACGCCGGCGTCGTCGGCCAGCTTGCCGAGCAGCTCGTGGACGGCGTCGTCGGAGACCTGGACGGACGTGTTCTGGGTCATGGCGTCGGTGTAGATGCTGTTGGACATGGCATAGTCCTCGTTCTGCGTGCGATACTGCTCCAGCGCGACCAGCGTGCGCTCCGGGTTGACGCTGCGCTGCGCCCGGCTCATGGTGCGCGACGACTGCGCCATCATGGCCGTCATGCGGTTCATCGCGTTGTTGGCCTGGATCTGCGCCACCGACAGCTCCGCCATGTCGGCCGCCTGGTCCATCTGCACCGCAATCGCCTGCTTCGCCAGCAGCATCCGTGCCTTTTGCGCGGCCTGCTGGGTCTCTCCTTTCTTGAGCAGCTGGACGGGGTCAGCGGGCGGCGCCCCGTACATGCCACGTCTACCCAGACAGCCTTTGGAAAACACCCACATTCTGGATCTGCTTGCGCAGCTCGCCGTCCTGCTTGGCTGCTTTTTGGGATTCGCGCCGGGCTTGCTTGGCATGGAACTGCGGACGTCAGCGTCGTTTCAGCACGCACGGCCGCACCCGACTTACGCGAGCCTGGAACTCCGTCTGCATATCGCGGTTGAGCTGTCGTTGGGACATGGCGGCAATCGGGATCGCTCTGTCTGGTGAGGTTCAGTCTTGAAAAGGCCGCCGCTTCTGGGGGGCGATGACGGCTGCCTGCCCCACCAGCGTCATTTTCAGCACGTGGTCTCTGTCACGTGAAACACGAAAGCACGTGCCGCCATCACCAGCCCCCTGAACCGCCAAACACGTCCTTGTCCTCTCCACCATTGCCGCGTCTCGTCTTTTCATCGACGCCATCGCCCCCATCGCCCCAACACCGACCGCGTCTGCCGGACGTGACCCTACTGTGCCGATGGCAGCCCGGACGGGCCAACATGGCTCATCGACGTCTGCTTCCCCCCCTCCAGCCTCGTCCTCCTCGTCGTCCTCGTCGTCCTCGTCGTCCTCGTCCTCTCTCTTCTCTCTCGCCCCCAAATGGCTTCGCTCCTACGACGACTTTATCGCCCGCAACCTCGGCCAGGTCTCGCAGATCGAGTCGGCGCTGCGCTCGCTGACGTACGTGATTCCCGGCCGGTTCCGTGACGCCGAGATCGCGTCCGAGACCATCCACACGGGCGTGCAGCTGCTGTCGCTCTACCACGACCTGCTGCTGCTGCGCACACCGGCGGCGACGGCCACGCAGACGGCACGGCCGCCGGGGCCGTCGCCGCCGCCGCCGTCGCAGCACACGCGCTATACGCGTCACTGGATGGACAAGAGCCCCTTTTACCGCCGCGTGGCCATTGTGCTGCGTGTTGTCCGCTACACGGAGCTGCTCTGCGAGATGGCGGCCAAGCGCCGCGGCGAACGCCTGCGCTGGCGCGTCGTCATGCTGATCGAGGCCGTCAAGGCCGTGTGCCGCCTGCTGCTTCTGCGCATCACCCGCGGCCGCACGATCGTGCGGCCGATCATGCCGGTGCGGCAGCCGCTCGCCGAGACCAACGAGCAGGAGGACGAGGACGGGGACGAGGACGAGATGGTGGAGGACGGCGCCGACGAGGCTCCAGCACCGCCTGAGACGCCCGGAACGCCCGCCAAGACACGGCCGCGGCCGGGTGGAGAGCCGCCCCTCTCGCCGCCGCCCTCGCCCTCGCCGACCAAGGCCGCCACCCTGCTGCCACCCTCTGTTGCGCCGCCCTCGCCGCCCCCGTCCGCCCTGTCTGCATCGCCTGCCGCCTCGCTCAACGCCGCCTGGGAGATGCCGCGCACCCGCATGGCCCTGCCGCCGCTTCCGCTGCCGGGCGACATCTCGACGTACCTGCAGGGCCGCGTGCTGACGGCCGACGACATCCGCGCCGCTCCCCGCCTGCTCAACCAGCTGCACGGCACAGCGTACGCCGCCGAGGTGCTGCACATTCTCGCCCCGCTCGTCTTCGCCGCCGCTCTCGCCAACCACCGCACCGGTGCCTCCGGCTCCCGCAGCCGGCTCGCCGGTTGGACGCCCTGGCTCGTCGGCCTGGCCATGGAGTGCGCCGCTCGCCAGCTGCGCGACCACAACAACAACGGCTTGCGCACGACGACGCTCGAGCACGACGAGTGGACTCGCCGCAACTGGTCCATGGGCTGGTGGACCATGCGCGGTGCCTTTTACGAACACGCCATGAAGGGCGTCGTGGCCGGCGTGCGGGCACGCCTGCCGTCCTTTGTCGGTGGCATCCTGGAGGACTACGAGTATCTGTGGGAGAACTACTACTTTAGCACGAGCCCGTAAGGTCTGCATTCGCTTGTTTTCTTATGTGTCTAAACATTGTATTTTACATGGCTTTTTAAGCATCATACGGCTTATTCAAGCATCATACGGCTTATTCAAGCATCATATATGGCTTAATTCAATTGTCTTTTTCGTCTCCAATGCACCAATACACTCAACACTGTATGCACCGATCTGGTTCATTGTTCTACTCATCATCGCCAACCCAAACGCCAGGGCAGTCAGCCGACTTCCAACCCTTTCCCGCCGCTTTTATACACAACAAATAAACCCACCGACAGCTAATTCAGCCGTCTATGCTTCCCGCCCCGCGCACCACATTCGCCGTGCATATCCCGGCTTCTCTTGCATCCTGCCAGGCCCTTGACCGGGGCCGGACCGTTCTGATTCCACTTGACACGCCCGAGTCTCGCCGGTAAGGCGGCCGCGCCGCGCTGCTCGTACAAGCGCAACGTCCACAACAACGCTATGAGGGCTTCCGCGGACGGGAGTGCGGCTGCACCGCCCGGCCACTGCCACCCGTTGCCGCCGCCATCCGCCGTAATGTCCATCGCCGGTTGCTGCGTATCTTGCATGTCAGCCGCACCAGCCCATCCACCGACTCGGACAACATCCAGTGGCTTCTCAGAACACACCGACCGCAGTACCCGCATCGTCGCATCCGCTAGAGGACGCGCCAGTATGGGGTTGCTGGTCAGGATCTTCCGAAGCACCTTCAGTCTCAAAGTCGAAGAAGGCCGGCTCGGCCGAGGCAAAGCCCGCGCCGCCGACGAGGACGTCACAGCCAGATGTCGGCTGCGTACCGTCCGCGTTGAGGAAGTCGTTGATGTCGAAGCCTGCGCCGAGGAGCGGCGGCAGGGCCTCGTTGTCAACCAGATAATTGAAGTCAGAACCGCTCGAGTCGGGGGAATCGAGAAACCCAGCTTCAAGGACAAAGCTATCAGGGTCAGCGGATGCCGCAAAGCCAAGGTGGCCATCGAAGAGAGCGAGATCAGCATCAGCTGGCAGAGAAAGGCCGTCTGCGCCAGCGTCCACGGCTGCGCCGGCTTCCAGCCCTGAGACTCCTCCGCCGACAGACACTGCAGGTCGGGGCACAGCGTCGCAGCAGGACGTTGTGTCGTGTCGGGAGAGGGCACAGGGCTGGTCGCCGCCGCAGCGGTGACGGGAGGGACGCCAGACGCGGCCTGGGCCGGCTGAGCCGTGGGGAGGAGGGAAGTGTGAGCGAGCGACAGTGGTGCCGGCTGGGGCTCCAGCTTGACGACGTGCTCGGCACTGTCGCGCACGGGGTTGAGGGGCGGCGAGAGCGAGAGAGGATCGATGGTGACCGGGTCGTGGGCGCCCAGGAAGCCGCCGAGGAGAGTGGTGTGGCCATCCTGCGAGCTGAAGAGCTCCTGCGAGAGGGTGACCGGCGAGCTCCGGCTGGACGTCATGACGGCCGACTTGCCCTCGGCCTGGGTCAGGCGCTGATAGAGCATCAGGTTCTCCTTCTGCGCGTTGAGCAGCATGGTCTCGAGCTCCTTGTTGCGCTCCTCGAGCGCCTCGACCTCTAGCCGCTTGCGCTCGCGAGACGACTGTGCGGCGCGCCGATTGCGGAGGACACGCTCAACACGGCGCTGCTCCTTTTCGTCATCGGTCTTTGCGCGTTTTCTGCAGCGTATTAGTCATCGGGGCGGTCTTCGTCCGGTAGGAGCACATGGAAGCATACCTTGGGGGGAGATTTGTCTTGGGCTCCGGCAAGACCTGGCCCCAGGACTTGCGCTTCTTTGCCGGTTTCTTGTCCGGAGACGAGCCCTCCATGGCACCCTCGGCGACGGACGACTCGCGTATATCGTCGAGGGCCCCGTCGGCGCCATCAAGGCTCTGGGGTGTTGCCGGCTCTGAGGGCGAAGCAGATTCTTGGCAAAAGAGCGACGAGTAACACTCGCCCGGTGTGGAGAGAAACGACTCCGCAGGAGACGCCTCCAGCTTGACAGACATGATGTGCCGGTCGAGCGTGGCGAGATGTGGATGAAATAGGTGGTTGAGCCAGTTGGGATGATTTTGGCTTGGAGAGTTGCGGTCGAGTCTTTTGTCCTTCAGCCCGGCGATTCTAAAACCAAACTGAAGAAGAAATAGCAGTCAGTAGCAGCTGGATATTGCTGCCTACGCCAACAGTGGCGGGTCCAGGCGATGACTCGACTTCTTGCTTGTGTGTGTAGCCGCTGACACGGCGGACGGCCATCCTTTTGTAGAGGACACGTTGTCTCAAAGTGCGGTGTTTGGCCTGAGGCAGAAAACCCAGCATGTGGGGCGTCTCAGGGGAAAGGGGCGGTGATTGGAGGGAGTGGGTCTGTGGGCCACTAGCACGCCACCCATAATACGAGTACTGTGTACGAGTATTACGGAGTATTACGAGACACGAGGGCGAGATACGTGCTCCGTAAGATACTCGGCGGTGGCAGTCTTACGAACAGGCGAGTTGGCCCAGGCAGGAATGGCCCTTGGGAGCGCGACGCACGCACTAGTGGTGCGACTCCGCCGCAGGGGGAGGCCAACGGCCTTGGGGCGAATGGGGCTCGTGGGCTCCGTATCCCTGCATTAGTGGTAAAAGGACAGGGCAAGAGGAGAAAGGGAGGGCATGGAAGGGGGAAGAAAGGGAGGGCGAGACCGGTGGGTGCGAGGAAGAACGTGCCCAGTCGGTGTGCCAGTGAGAGGCGGCAGGGAGCCATCATGGCGCCTAGGGCTACTCCGTAGTTTTTTTTGCGCCGTTCTAGTGAGCGAATATGCCCATATCGAGGATAGCACAAAATAGTGCGCCCAGCCTTCGTTTCTACGGAGTTGTCGGTAAGGGCAGGAGAGGCGAGGGAAACGCACGCTCGGTCGGCGCTCGGACAGCTTCTGGAACGAAGGGTGCGCGCGTGGGGCGTCCGAGTAAGATACATGCTCGTAGGCGGCGGGATTGTTTCAAGGACGTACCGTAGGAGGACGAGTAAGATGGAGTAAGATACGAGGCGAAGCCGCTATCTTTAGAAAAGAGTTTTGTGCATGAGTTAAGTGGCTGTGCGAAATTACCGTGTGAATACGGTGCGGGACTGTGTTCCGGGAGGCGGCAGGAGATTACTCGCAGCGAAATACGAGGACTCCTCGTACTCCGTAATGGTTCGCGCACGAAATGAAGGCGAAATGAGCACCACAGCCTGCCACCGAACGGCGAGCGGGTGATTCGGAGTCGACATGGTCGGGTACGAAGAGAAAGTTGTCTTGGCAGGCCACGGGGGGCAGGCGAATAGTGCTGCACGTTCCAGAGGAGGGCCCGTCACGTGCCATATGCTCGACGCGTCGAAAGCTGCGCGTTGGGGCCAGGGATGCTTTTTTTTCTTACAGAGTACGGAGTACGACGTAATGGCTAAAGTACTGTAGATGTTGGGATTTACGGATCAGCAGAATGCCGTAAATCCTACAACAAAAAGTACCTCACATGTTAGGCATCGATAATCTAAGGCTCAGTACTGTACGCATACACACGGAGTAGTCGTGCGCAGGGAAAGATCAGGAAGGCACCAAGTAAAGGCGCACCAGAGGATAAGCCCACATGCACCCTATTAAGCACCAATTAAATCGCACGTGGCGTACGACGTACGGAGTAATTGTGCCGGTTCTAGCAAACGATCACTGAATAGACGGCAACCTGACAGCCTACCGACTTCCTTTTTTCGAAGAGGAAAGCCCTACTATTTTGGTTAGGGCGAAGGAAATATTCACGTCGTACGGAGTAGCTACCACTTGGCGTGATTTGTACGGTTTACGACCGGTTCGACGGTGGTCACGTGACAATATGCTTAATAGTACGGGTGTCTATGGTGTGTCTCTAGCCGGCTCGCGAGGCTGCGCACAATGTAGTCGGTAAGATAGATCAATCAAGCAACCACCGTTGAATAAATGACCAGGCATGCAAAAGGCCTTGCCTCTCCGTTTCTTTTTAGTTCAGACCACACAATACTCTTGGTTATACTGCAACTGTCGTTGCTGGTACGGTCGTGAACGCGCCCAATCGAGGCAGACTGCGAAGCCACGCTAAAACGCACTAGGAGTGGAAGCTACAACACAACAACGACTGTGTATCGTACCCTTCAATCCTTCTTTACATAACCCTTCTTCTTTCATCCAGTTTCAATCTTTGGTGAACCCTTTCACCTTTGGTTGTATCTATCTGCAGATCCTCATGACTTGAGTTTTCGCGTTGACACAGATGCATTGCGCCCGCGGCCATGGAAGACGAGGACAAAGGTAAGAGAGCTCCTTGGAGGGTGGAGGCGCAGAAGTGGGTGCGGTGCCATGGCTGACTGGGCAGACTCCAATGCGGCGTCGGACAACGATCAGGATGAGGTGATGGAGGACGTGGACGACGGGGAGAACGAGCGGGAGGAAGAGGTGCTCGAGGAGGAGGAGATGGAGATGGACGGGGATGGCGATGGTGATGGTGACGGGGACGGTGAGGGCGAAGGAGATGGCGATGGCGATGGCGATGGCGATGGCGATGGTGATGGCGACGGGAACGGCGACGGGAACGGCGACGAGAACGGCGACGAGAACGGCAACGGGGGCGGAAAAGAGGGGGAGACTGGTCCGACGACAACAACGACGGCAGCGGCCGATGGCACGGCAGTCGACATGGCCGAGACGACAGCGGGGACGCCGGGCTGGGGTCGGCGGGTGTGGGCGGCGGCGGCGGCGGCGCGGATGTACGACATTGTGCCGACGATGGCGGCACCGCAGGCAACGAGCATCAACGCGTTGGCGGTGACGCCGGATCTGCGGTACTGGCTGACGGGCGGCTCGGACGGATACATTCGCAAGTACGACGGGCCGGGCACGATCAACGGCAAGCAGCTGCTGACGGTGGCGCAACGGCACCCGTTTGTGGACAGCGTGGTCAAGGCGGGCATCCTGATGTCGTACTGGGAGAACGACGAGCCGCCGGCCAACGGGGGCAGCGCCGGGGGCGCGGCGGCGGCCGGGGCGGTGGCCGGTGCGGCGGACCACATGCTGTCGCCGGTGTATGCGCTGGCGGTGCACTCGCGCGCGCTGTGGTTGCTGGCGGGCACCGAGGGCGGCGCCATCAATCTGCAGAGCGTGCGGCACGACGAGGGCAAGCGCATCGCCAGCCTGCAGGGCCATAGCAACGCCGTCAGCGTGCTGCAGCTCGCGGCAGACGAGCGGTCCGTGCTAAGCGGCAGCTGGGACAAGAACGTCTTTGACTGGGACCTCGACACCGGCCAGATCCGCCGTCAGTTCAACGGCAGCGGCGGCCAGATCTCGGCCATTGAGCTGCGTCCGGCCAGCGGAGCGCCGCTGCCCACGCCCGTGGCCGACGACCTGGCCGCCCCTGCGTTCGCCTCGGCCACCATGTCGACCTCCAACGGCCAGCCGCTGCCCGACGGCGTCGCCGGCCTCGACGGCCTCGACAGTCTTGGTCTGAATGCCGGCTATGGTCCCGGCTCCGGCCGGGGCTCCGGTCCCGGCGCAGATGCCTCGGGCAGTGGCGCATCCGTCACCGTGAGCGCCGACGATCCCATTCCCGACCATGAGTCGCTCTTTGGTAGTCCTGGGGCGCCTCTGTTCGAGGACGGCCTGGGCGAGAACCCCTTTGGCGAGGACGACGGCTTCGCCGGTGGCGGCGGCGGACATGGTGACGACGACGCGGTGGACGCCTTTGCGGATATCTTTGGAGATCCTCCGGCCGACAGTGCTCCCGATGCGGAGGCAACGGCCCCGGCGGCAGCACAAGAAGAAGAGGCCCCGGCCGCCCCGACAGCCCCGATAGCCACCGATCCGGCGCCCGATCCGGTGCCCGATCCGACCTACGATCCGGCCTCTGATCCGGCCCCCGTCCACCTGGAGCCGTCACAGACCGAGCCCAGCGCCCAGACGGCAGCCTCCCCGATGGCCGCTGTCTCCCCCGCCCCCGCCACCTCTCCCACCCTCGCCGCTACCACGCTCGTGTCCGCCCAGCCGCCGGCCGAGTCCGATCCGACCCAGGTCTCCGAGACGGCCTTCTTCTCCACCAGCATCGACGGCACCATCCGCATCTGGGACCGTCGCCAGAGCCTCCCCGTCGCCCGCATCGGCAACCGCCCCGGCGTTCCTCCTTGGTGCATGGGGGCCTGCTGGAGCGCCAACGGCAACCGTATCTATGTCGGCCGCCGCAACGGCATCGTCGAGGAGTTTGACATTCACCACGCGCGCAGCACCTGGCTGCCCGAGCGCTCCCTGCGCTTTCCTGCCGGCAGCGGCCCCGTCAGCGCCGTGCGTGCCATGCCCAACGGCCGTCATCTGATATGGTACGTGGTTGTCGTTTTTTTTTTTCTCTACCTTTCTTCTCCCTTTATCTACCTTTTCTTTTTTTGCTTTTTTTTTTATTGTCCTTCCCACCTTCCTACCTTTCTCCACGCTGACCGCCAGCGCCTCTCACGACATCCTCCGCCTCTACGACCTCCACGAGACGCCTGCCAAGGGCTCCAGCGTGCCCTTCCTCATCGTTCCCGGGCCGCCTCGCGCCGGTGTCATCTCCCAGCTCTACATCGACCGCACGTCGCGCTACATGATCTCCATTGCCGGCACCCGCGGATGGGAAGGCACGTGCACCGAGGCGCTGATTGGCTACGAGATCACATCGGTGGTGTGAGACGGCCAGACTGATTTGATACCCATCGCAGAACACTGCAGAACCAATGCAAACACATGAAATGCGCCTGTATTTCCGGGCTATATATGCACAGCCGTCAACGGCCTTGAATAAATGCAGTAACGACGCCGAGACAGGAGGACAGACACGTCTCGGCCAGACCCTGTCTCGGCCGTCCCATCATCGCCTCTGCTGGTCGTCGGGCCCGTGGCCCTCCTCGCACGCGGGCAGAGACGGCCTGGCCCGCCTACGTGGCCCAGGGGCAGCGGCAGTGCGCGGTGCCCAAGACGCCACCGGCCAGACAGTCCACGCCGTTCAGCGCGTCGCCGACCCGGCTCGATGCCGGGCTGGGCCGCGAGTCCGGAGAAAGCAGCGAGTTGTTGGAGCCGCTCTGGCAGGACGGGCTGGGGCTGCGGCTGCGGCTGCGGCTGCGGCTGCGGCTGCTCGGCGACCCGCAGCCGCGCAGAGACAGGCGGCGGGCGTCGGACACGTCGACAACCGCGGCCGTACCGCTGGCCTGCCGAGAGTCCTACTTCGACCGGTCCGAGGCGGCTTTCCAGAGGCCGTAGTCGCCCTCGCAGTTCTTCCACATCTTGATGGTGCCGTCCTCGGACCCGGTCGCGTACAGCTTGCCGTCGGGCGAGAAGGCAATGGACCACACCGGCCCATGATGGCCCTTGAGCACGTCGACCTCGCTGCCGTCCTCCCAGGCGTACACGCGCACCCACGTGCCCGGCTCCTCGCCGACGACAAACTTGCGGCCCTTGAGGTCGAGGCCGACACTGGCGACGCCGTGCGAGAGCGCAAATTCCTTGATGCGGCTGTCGAACTGGTCGCCGGTCCAGAAGTAGACCGTCTTGCCGGCCGCGGCCGCCAGCACCGGCTTGCCGCCGCCAATGTCCGTGGGGCTGCCGTAGCCCTGGGCCAGGGCCACCACCTCGAGCGACTTGATCTCGCCGTCCAGGGCCTCCTCGCGGATGCAGGCGAGCGTGGGGACGTCAAACCAGCGCAGCGTGTTGCCGGACGCGGTCACGAGCGTCGTCGGCTTGTTCGTCCAGACGATGAACTTGATCGAGTCCTTGTGGACGCCGGCGCCAATCTCAAACGCCGCAGCCGCCTCCAGCGTGACCGGCTCTATTGGCGCCGAGGCGGACGGCGAGCTCGGGCGCGGCCGGGTCTCGGCCAGGTCGAAGATGCGGAGCTTCTTCTCGAAGCCGCCCGTGGCGATCATGTCGGCATTGTGTGGGGGATAGGCGATGGCGCGGACGATGTGGTTGTGCTGAAGCGTGTAGAGGAGTTCGCCGGTGTGCGTGTCCCAGATCTTGCTGGGGGGGGTGGGTTAGAGGGCTCTGCGTGGGGTGTGGCGGTGGAACGGCGGTAGGACTGCAGTGCAGTGGACCACTCACGCTGTGAAGTCGGCCGACGCCGTGGCCGCGGTCGAGATGTCGTGGCTGAGCTTGGCCTGCCACACTGCTCCCTTGTGTCCGATAAAGGTGCCGATCCTGCGAGGTCAGCAATGTGTGAGGCCGGGGCGAGCGAGCAGGTAGGGAGAAGTCGGTGGGAAGTCAGGGGAAGTCAGGGGAGTCAGGGGAGTCAGGGGAAGTCGGGGAGAAGCAAGGTTGGCAAAGCTGAAACGGGCCCAGACACGTCTCCAGCCCGCTCTCGCTGCCGACGCACCAGTCACCGGTCCGGCCGTCGCGGAGGATGGGGTTGCCGTCTGTACGGTCAGTCAGGAGAAAGAAACACGGACGAGGCCGAGAGTGTCACCTTTGCAGGCAGAAATCAGGTAGTAGTTCTCGTCACGGGCGAGCGAGGAGAAGCCGATGTGCGGCACCGGACGCGAATGGCCGTGGCAGGTGAGCGGCACATACTGGCGGCCTTCAGGGGGGACAGCCATGGTAGGGGTCGATGGAATGGCAGAAGAGACGGGGGAGACGGGGAGACGGGGAGACGGGGAGACGGGGAGACGGGGGAGACGGGGGAGACGGGGGAGACGGAGGAGACGGAGGAGGCTCAAGACGCGTTGGGCTGTTGAAGACGAAAGAGGCGAAAAGGCGAAAGGCGAAAGGCAAGAGACCTGGAAGGAGTGTGAGGCGTGACAGGGAAAGAACGTGCGGTCGCTTCGTCAGGCAAAGGAAGGCACAGGCACATTGATTCTTTTGCTTGGCGTGTCGCGCCACAGCGCCACAAGCCAAACTCTATTGCAGCGGGGTAGTTGCGACGGAGCTGCGCGGATTAGTCATGGCACATTACTACTCCGAACAGCAGGCATCGAACACGCAGCTTCTCCCGGTTCTTTGCCCACGACTCGCAGTCTCTCGAATCGACGACAAGACGACCACGGCCCTCTTCCATCGGCTGTGCATCCCACGCTCGCCCCCCCCGCACTCCACGGACACGGCCCCCCATGTCCGAGGACTTCCAGCTGTCGGCCAGCCTGGCCGGCCACGACAAGGATGTGAGTTTTGGAGCGGACGAGGACAAGTCGACGAGGTCGAGTCGACAGGACTCCTCGACAGACGGCTGACGTGGCAGGTCCGCGCGGTCTGCTTCCCCGTGGCCGGCACGGTCATCACGGCGTCGCGCGACTGCACGGTGCAGGCGTGGCACGAGGCCTCGGCCGACCCGCCGACGTACCAATCGACCCTGCTGGCCCAGGCGCCGTACTCGTTCAACTCGCTGGCGTTTCTGCCGCCGTCGGACCGGCGGCCGCAGCACCCGGCCGGGCTCGTGCTCGCCGGCAGCCAGGGCCAGACGATCGAGGTGCGGCGGCCGGACGCGGACGTGTCCGAGGCGCGCGTCGCCCTGCTGACGGGCCACAGCAGCAATGTCTCGGCGCTTGCCGTGGCCCCCAACGGCGACTTTGTCGTCTCGGGCGACTGGGACGGCCGGGTGCGGCTGTGGAGCACCGCCACCTGGGCGCTGGAGCTGGAGCTGCCCGGCCCCGACCTCGCCGACAAGCAGCGCGCCATCTGGGCCGTGCTGGCCTACAGCAACACCATTGTGCTGACCGGCTCGGCCGACCACGTCATCCGCGGCTACACGCTGCAGGGCGAGCGCGACGGCAGCGGCACGCTGCAGCCCGGCGTCCTCATCCGCACGCCCGACGTGGTCCGCGCCCTCTGCCGCGTGCGGCGCCACGCCGCCGGCGCCCAGATCGCCAGTGCCGGCAACGACTTTCTCATCCGCCTGTGGCAGTTCAACGGCGCCGCCGTCGGCGTGCTGCACGGCCACGAGAGCTTCATCTACGCCCTCGACTGCCTGCCCTCGGGCGAGCTCGTCAGCTCCAGCGAGGACCGCACCGTGCGCGTCTGGCGCGACGGCGCCTGTGTCCAGACCATTGCCCACCCCGCGCTCTCCATCTGGTCCGTCTCCGTGTGCCAGCAGACGGGCGACTTTGCCACCGGCGCCAGCGACAACGTCGCCCGCGTCTTCACCCGCAGCCGTGACCGCCTCGCCGCTCCCGCCGTGCGCCAGGCCTTTCGAGAGGCCGTCCAGCAGTCGGCGATCCCGCAGCAGCAGGTCGGCGACGTCCACCCCAGCACCCTGCCCGGCCCCGACTTTATCGAGACCAAGGCCGGCACCAAGGACGGCCAGACCGTCATGATCAACGCCGGCGGCGGCAACATTAGCGTGTACCAGTGGTCCGTCGGCCAGAGCCAGTGGCTGCTCGTCGGCACCGTCGTCGACTCGTCGGCCGCCGAGGCTGACGCTGCTGCGGCTGATGCCGGCAACACCTTTACGCTCGAGACCGCGCCCGCCGCACCGCCCAAGCCGAGCATCAGCCATCCGCTAGGCGCCAGCGCCGTGTTTGCCACACTGGTGCTGAGCAACTTTGCCCGTGAGTTTTGAGTGCAGAGTGCAGAGGTGCAGAGTGCTGACTTTGCAGCCGTGGTCAGACGCATCGCCACCGTGAACGGCACCGTCGACGCCGCCCTGGCCCTCGACGCCGCCCAGCTGGCCCAGCTCGACGCTCTCGTGCAGACGCTGGGCCGCGAGCTGCCCCGCATCCCGGCCACGGTGCCGGCAACAGCACAGCCGGCGACGCCGACCTTTGCCCTGGACGACGGTGCCGTTGCCCTCGTCCTGCGGCTCGCAACGACATGGCCCTACAAGGACCGCCTGCCCAGCCTCGACCTGCTGCGGTGCATGGCCGCCTCGCCCTCGGTCGCGACCCAGCTCGACGACGACGGCCACGATGTGCTGGACACGCTGCTGCCGAGCGTGCTGGCCTTTTCCCCCGACGCCGAATCGGGCCGGCCGGCCGACGCCAAGGCCGCCGAGAACAACTGCATGATGGTCCTGCGGCTGCTGGCCAACCTGTTCCTCACCGCGGCCGGGCAGCGCCTGCTGGCAAAGCAGGCCGACAGCGTCGTTGGCTTCCTGACGAGCGTGGCCTCTGACGTGAGCACGGGCAAGAACCGCAACCTGCTGGTGGCGCTGGCGTCCGCAGCAGGCAACATGGCCGCGCTGGCCGCGCAGACCGCGCATGGGCACGCCACGGGACAGTCTTTTCTCGGACCGGACGAGCTGGCCCGGCTCGTTCAGGTGCTGGCAGCGCCGCTGGCCGCCCGCACCGACAGCGAGGTCGTGTATCGGGCGCTGGTGGCGCTGGGCAACCTGGCGAGCATTGCCAATGGAAAATACGTGCGGTCGGCCGGAGCAAAGGCCTGGATCAGCGCAGCCGTGGCGGCAGTGCACGAGGAGAGGGTCGAGTCGATCGGTGACTTGATCCTGGGAAAGCTATAAGAGGCGCTGTTAAGGCGGACATTATGGCTATAGCCGCAATATCACCCACTCCCTAGACTCGCAGGATCCCCAAACACTCATGTCATCAGCTTTTTCATTAGATCCACTAGTAATAGGGTATGTACGCTTCCGCGCAAAGAACAAATAGCAAAGCCCAGCCCAGCCCCAACGCCATCTATGTATGTACAGGGTACAGCGGCGCCTGCGCCTAGAGCAGCAGCCACAGGCCGACAGCCACGAGCGGCCAGGCCGCCAAGAGGGATCCCCGGGCCATCAGGCCGGCCGTGGCGGCCGAGGTCACGTTGGTGGCGACCGTGGTGGTGATGGTGTACACGTCGGTGAAGCCAATGTCGGTGCTGTTGTAGCAGTTGGTCTCGTTGACGGGGTTCAGACGCGGGTCGTTGTCGTCAACAAAGGTGATATCGACGCACTGGGCGGTTAGAACGGGACAGGGACGGAAACGGAAAACAGCACGCGCCACCAGCACAACGTACCGAAAACAGAGAGGCGCCGTGCACGGCCAGCTCAACCACCTGGATGGTGGCGTTGTCGCCGGCCTGGACCGTCGTGTTCACCGGCAGGGGCACCTGGGGCAGACAGATGGTGCCCGGATACGGGTTCTTGGACGGGCCGGTGATGCCGAACTGCGAGACCATGACGTTGGACATGTTGGCCGGGCCGCCGTCGGGGCCGCCGGTGCCGAAGCCGATGTTGACAAAGAGCTGCGCCGTCGCATGGCCCTGGAACCAGCCCGGCTGGAAGGACACCGCGCCGCCGCTGACGGGCCAGTAGGTGCGGTTGGTCGTCAGCGGCATGCCGCCGCAGGGATACATCCACTGCATGCCATAGGGGAAGGTCGCATTGGTCACGAGATTGTCGCCTCGCCAGCCGGGGTAGACGATGACCGTGTGGGCGGCGACTTGGGCGATCAGGACGCCGAGAGCGAGTAGCGAGAGCATGTTGGGAGACGAGAGGTTGCAATGAGATTTGCGTCGGCCAGAACAGCCAAGAGGGCTCAGAAAGTGTCGCGATAGCCAGAAGCCAGAAGCCGACAGACCGAGTCGAGTCGGAGCAGATAGAAAGCCAAACACCAAAGAAGTCCAAGACACAAGGCCACAAAAGAGGTCAAGACAAATCCGAGGACCAGAGATGGAGGGCGGTCGAGCAAAGCCAGAGGATCAGGACGGCCGCGGCCATATCTACTCCTCCCACTTGCTCCCCAACGGCCCCTTCTGCGACTCAGTGTGACCAGCCATCACACTGGCACCACCGCCGCAGTTTCTTCTCTCTCCACCATCCGGGCTGTCCGCCAATCGCGCTGCCGCCCTCCTCCCTTCCGTCTCTCGAGCCGCCCGCATGCACGCAGGCCAGTCTAGCCGGGCGGCTGCCGCCCCCCAACAGCCAGTCACAGTCGCTGTTGGCCTGCAGACCCTTGTTGGGACCACTTTTCGCCATCACAACAGTGGCCAATCACAGGCGCAGCGTCTCGAGTGAGCCACAGACATGGTCCGCCCGCCCGCCAATCAAAGCCGCCTTGGGGAACCACCGACCGGGTGCAGATCGCCGTCGTCCTATCCAAAGGAGCTGCTTGTCGGCAAGCCAGCAACGAGTTGGCTGTTCGGCCCCAGGTCTGCCTTTTCGCCCGCGACGGCATCGAACGACGTCTGACCACAGCACGACGCGACAGGGCCAACGCCCCCCCCCCCGGAACGGCGGCTGTCCGCCGGGACACAGCGAGCCACGGCAGGCGGCATAACGCAATGACGCCCCCGTAAGCGCCCGTATCAGTCCATTTTGAAGCGCTGCATGTTGGTTCGGACCAGGGTTTTTGGGGCGGCTGCACAAAAGTAGCGCTGCGGGCTTAGGGTACGCTTCGTGCTTAGTCAGCGAAATCCGTATTTGTCCGCTTGGCAGAGCGCAGAACGCATCAACACCCACGCGGTCACCGCACCACGGCACCGAGGAACGACGGAGCCTCGGCAGCATGTCCTCGTCTCCGCCTCCCGAGATGTGGACGGTCGTCAAGCCCAAGGGCCGCCACGGCCGTGCGCGGCGCGCCGTGTTCGACCACCCCGAGCCCGTCCGGATTTCCGACTCCGGCCCGGCCTCACCGGCCGATGTCGAGCGCATCCGCCGCGAACACGAGCGCGTCGCTGCCGACTTCCGCGCCCTGCCATCTTGCCACCGCGTCGAGACCTGGGTCGCCGCCAACGTCCCCGCCCACGCGTCCGTATCCCGCGCCATCTGTCTCGGCACCGGCTCTTTCGGCGGCCCCCTCGACGGCGGCGAGGCCGTGCGCCGCGCCCACGTCCAGACGGCCGTCTTCCTGGCCATTGTCGGCATCATCGGTGCGCACCAGCCCATAGATCCCGCATGTGTCCCGCATGTGTCCCGCCCTCGTCCCGCTAACGCGTGTCGCCGCATTCCCAGAACGTCACGCCGCCACGCCCATCTCCTGTCTCTTCCAGGAACCGCTGTACAGCGCCGCTGACCGCCTCTTCCTCGAGAGCCTCGGCCACGCCGTCTGCGACACCCCTGCTGTCACCTCCATGGTCACCGCCGACACCCTTGTCTTCGCCATCCACCTGCCCACCCGCATCTACCTCGACTGTCTCGCGGCCGAGCAGCCCGCCCTGCTCATTGGTTCGGGCTACGACTGCTATGTCGAGTACGCCCCGTTCCGCACTGCAGCCCGCACGTTGGCGGCATATGCTGACACCTCCCTCCCTAGACTGCCCCAGTTTGCTACCGCCGAGACGGCCCAGAAACTCAGCCGCCTGCAGCAGGTCCACCGCACCTTCACCTGCCTCTGCTTCCCCCAGGAGAAGCACGACCACTGCTTCTCCGACACCTGTCTGTACTGGCGGCCAACCCCACAGGACGGGCAACCCTGAGTGCCACGTGCTGGGACCGCCGCCTTGGGCCCCACTCGCTGCGGCTACTTATCGCTGGCCGCACCTTGGCCGCGCTCCGAGCTGGCTGTTGGCCTCCATCTCAGTCGTTTTAGTCGCTCCAGTTGCTCCAGTCGCTTGGAGTCGCTCCAGTCGCTCTAGTCGCTCCAGTCGCTCCAGTCGCTCCAGTCGCTCCAGTCGCTCCAGTCGCTCCAGTCGCTCTCAGTCGCTTGGAGTAGCTCAGTTTCTCTCAGTCGCTCACAGTTTCTCTCAGTCGCTCCAGTCGCTTCAGCCTCTCCAGTCGCGCAGTCGCCCCCCGTCGTCCGCAGTCGCTTCCACTCCTTCGCAATCGCTCCCAGCTCTCGGCTTCGCCTCCAGCCACCACTGCCATGAAAGCACTCCCCCGGGGCATCTACACGCCCCTGCCGTGCTTCTTCCTGGAGAACGAGGACGTCGGTATGGCCGCCACCCGCGTCTCCCCGATGCGTGATTCGTTGTTGACAGCCGTCCAGACTATGAGGCCTTCAAGAAGCATGTCCAGTGTACGCACTTCTTGGCCATCGCCAAGGCCCCCCCTCCCGTGGCCCCAGCACCCCGGCGGCCCTGGCTAACCAGCTGCAGTCACCGCCAAGGCCGGCACCATCCCCGTCGTCTCCGGCACCGCAGGCGAGGCCGTCTACCTAAGCCATGACGAACGTGTGCTGCTCATCCGGGCGGCCCGTGATGCCCTCGCCGAGGCCCAGCTGCCCAATGTGCCCGTGGTCGCCGGCGTCGGGGCCGCCAGCACCCGCGAATCCATCCAGCTCGCCCGTGAGGCCGCCGCCGCCGGTGCTGACTTTGTGCTGGCCATCGTGCCCGTATACTATGCGGCGAACCTGCTGTCTGACATGAGCTCCGTCAAGCGCTTCTTTGTCGACATTGCTGCCGCCTCTCCCGTGCCTGTGTATGTCGCCGGAACCACTGCCCCGGCCTCGGTCGCGACCTGCCTGCTGACCCCTCCTCCCCCAGTATCGTCTACAACTTCCCGGCCATCTCGGGTGGCATCGACATGGACAGCGACCTGATCGTTGACATTGTCAAGGCTGCCCCAAACGTCTGCGGCGTCAAGCTGACCTGCGCCAATGTCGGCAAGCTCACCCGCATCACCGCCCAGGTTCGCCGTCCCGACTTCTGCCAGGCCTATCCGCGCAGTCATGGCGACCAGCCCTTTGAGGTCATTGACGGCTTCATCGACTTTTTGCTTCCCTCCATCGCCTCCAGCTCCGCCGGCGCCATCAGCGGCCTTCCCAACCTGGCTCCAGTACGTCCCCATACCGCCGCCTGTGCTAGCATCGGCTAACCGTCCTCAGAGGGCCTGCGTGAAACTGTGGAACCTGTGTCAGCGGCTCGACGACCCGGCCGTCCTGCGCCAAGCCCAGGACCTCCAGAACCTCGTGTCCCTGGCCGACGGAATGGCCCTCAAAGTCGGCGTACGTCCTGATCCCTCTCTTGTTCCCTCCCGGCATCCGCTGACCTTGCAGATCCCTGGCATGAAGAGGTTGCTCCACCGCCAGTTTGGCTACGGCGCCAATCCCCGTCGCCCGCTGCCGCCCATGACCGACGACCAGGCCGCCGTTGTCTTTGCCCATCCCTATCTTAGCCAGTTACTTGAGTTGGAACAGACCCTTTGAGCCTAGCCCTGGTCTTATCAGTTAGCATCCCAGCCCGAATCCAAAAGGGGCCCCAATCCGAAAGCCTCTTTGAGCACCAAGGCTCTTCCCACCCTTGCGCGGCCAAGTGCCGGAAGCCAGGACTCCACTCACCGATAAGAAAGCAACTGCCCCATCCCGGCCCTAGGCCCCATTGCGTCTGTCACCCTTTGGATTGTTCCCCCCCATCATCCCAGAGCTGCCCGCCGCCGTTTGCCAGACCAGAACGCTGCCCGCCCTGCGGCGCCCGACCATGGAGACCCTGACTGTCGGCCCTGCCGTCCTCACCGCGGGCGTTCCCTCGGCTGGCCGCTTCTACAAGTCGCGCAAGTCGCGGCCCTGTGACGCCTGCCGCCGCCGCAAGGTGGCCTGTGACATGCCGGCGGGGCCGCCTTGTCACCGATGTCATGGAAAGACACTGCAGTGCACCTTCGAGCACGGCCCTGGCCTTCGAAAGCGGCCAACACAAGGCACGCTCGGTCCGGCCGCGCTACCTGCAGCACCACCCGCTGCTGCAGGCATTGCCTCGCCGTCTGCCAATCACAGGTCAGCTGCTGCCATCTCTTGCCATTCCCACGGCCCACGATGCTGACCACGGCCTCATGCCGCAGTCCTTGGCTGGACGACCCAACCTTTTTTTCTTGGCAGCCCGGCGCGCCTCTGGGGTTTCCCGTCGACCCCTTTGCCGGGCCCGCGCTCGCGCCGGCCAGCCGTGACACTCCCCCGAAGCCACCCGCCATCAGTACCCCCAGCCTCATCGATGCCTACCTGCTCGACTCGCAACGGCTGCCGTCCTTCTCCCCGGTGGTGCCGCGGCGCAGTCCCAGCCTGACTGTGACTTCCTCCACCGCCTCTGCCGCCAACACCGCTTTGCGCGAGCCTCTCTCACGGCTCCCGGAGCCGTTCACCACAGATGGATCGCTCGAGATCTTGCCTGGCGCCTTCAGCTTCTACGTCGGGCCCACGGGCGTCGCCGACGTTCACCTCCTGAACCGTGGCCCCTTTAGCCGCGATGGCCTCACCCGGCCAGGCGTAAAAGGCCTCAAGTATCGTCGCATGCGGCAGCAGCGGCACCGCCAAAACGCCTTGTCGTCGCCGCCGGCATCCCGTGAGGCCACGCCCCCAGCCATCTTTGGGCTGACGGACCACGCGCTGCTGGACAAGGCCGAGCCTAAGCCAGATGCCGAGGTGACGGAGAGCGCCTGGGTGGCCCTCTGGGGAATCCTGGACCTGCGCACGGCCTGGAGCCTGATCCAGCTGTACACGCGCTTCATTGACCCGTACTTTCCCATCCTGTCGCGCCATCAGATGCCGGCCGACCCCGAGGCGCTCAGCAACATGTCTCTAGCGCTTCTTACGGCCGTGTGCGCTACGGCGCTGCCGTTTGTCGTGTATGACCGCTCGCTGTATGCGCTCCTGCTTCGGCCACCGTCCAGCGAGCAGCTGTACCGCCTGTGCTGGTTGGGCATCGAGCAGGAGCTGCATGCGCCCTCGCTCAGCACACTGCAGGCCTGTCTGCTTTTGCAGCAGCGTCTGCCCACGAACCTGTACCTGCACGACACCGCCTTCTCATGGTCACTTATGGCGACGGCCGTGTCGGTGGCCCAGACCATCGGCCTGCACCGTGACCCGTCCGCCTGGACATCCGTGCCGGCGTGGGAGCGGTGTCTGCGTCGCCGCCTGTGGTGGGCGCTCTGGGCCATGGAAAAGTGGGTGGCGCTGGCCCGTGGTATGCCGAGCCATTTGAACGACGATGAGGCGGACGTGGAGCCGTTGCGAGCCGATGACACGGACGAAACGCTATCGCCACCGGCCCAGATCGCGCAGCCACACCTCTTCCACCTGGTCGGACTGACGTCCATCCTAGCCGAGATCCAGCAGGCCTTTTATTCACTGCGGGCCACACGCCAAACTGCCCGTAACCTAGCCGTATCGCTCGAGGCCGGTCGTTCGGCGCGCGTGCGGCTGTGTGACTGGCGCGACCAGCTGCCGGCATCGTTGCGGTTTCGCCAGCGGCATCAAACACAGGCGCAGGTGCCGGTGCAAGTGCCGACGCTATCGATCCGCAGCATGCTTGCCGACGGATCGGCCGAACGTTGCGACGGGGCCTTTAGAGCCAGCGACAGTCGGGCCGACATGGACGGCCCGGAAGTTGGCAGCCATGCCGGTGACGGAGCCGCGCGAGCGGCGTATTCCGGAACGGCACAGTCGGGCAGTCCGACTCGTGGCGATGATGGCCAGCGTCTAGATGGCAGCGCTTCGCTGCACCTGTCGTACATTGTGACGCATATGACGCTGTTCCGAGCCCTGCTACGGCCACTGGAGCGAAGCCGAGAGGCCGAGACAGACGACAGCCGTGTCAACGCCCCATATGAGCCCAGCACGCAGGCCGTGACGCATGGCGCGTTGATGTGTGTGCGCGAGTTCGTCGAATTCGTGGAGGCCCTGACGCCAACACAGTGGAACGCATTCTGGCACGGCTGGAGTCGGGCCAATTTCGCCATGGCCGGCTCCTTCATGGTGCTGCTGCTGCACATTGTGTCTATGCCCGTGACGGGCCGCGAAACGGACGCCATGGGAGCAGCAGAGGCCGCAGCAGCAGAGGCCGCCGAGGCAGGCGGCCAACTCGGGCCAGGCACGAAGAACATGGCCGCTGCCAGCATCGAGACAGACGCTGCTTCCAAGGCGCGTCCCGGATTTGAAGGCGAATATTCACAACTGCTGGGCTGGATCAAGCGATGGAGGTGGGCGGCTCGGGTGTCGGCGAATGGAGCTGGTGCAAAGGGACTGACCAATCTGGGACTGCTGCGTGTAGAGTCGTTTCTCGGCCAGTTTGGGGAACTAGAGGAGATATGAGGTCAATCAGGGTTTGGGGAACGGGGAACGGGGAACTTTACGTGGCAAATGGGAACTCTGAGAAATGATCGAATCTGGAAGGGGCCGTTGGTCAGGGTTACGTGCGATGGAAGTCGCTGTGCTAAATGAGGCAGGAGCGTTGGACACACGATTTGCAGATGCATTATTGCACAAGTCCTAGAAAGAGCCGGCTCAGGAAAGAGCTGCCAACTACGCACACAGGACACATAGTACGTATGCAAAGAATAAAAGATACCAATCTCAATATAATCTATGATCCATACTACCGTCGCGAAGCTGCAGCTCGCTAGGTCGTGTACTTGAACGATTTGTTCTGCAGGTCCGTCAAGTCGAGCCAGTCCTGGTCGATAGCCGCACTGGCCGCCACCTCCGCGGCACGACGGCGGTTGTGCAAGTGGCAGATGGCGCCGTAGGACAGGATGGCAAAGATTGCAAATACGTAGCAGACAATCATGGCAATGGTGCCGCCGGTATACGTCGGGGCTTGGTTCGCGCGGAAGGTCTGCGGGCCTATGATGTTTCCGGTGGCCCAGGCGACGTAGAACCAGGCATAGAGGAATACCCTAGAGAAAGACGTATGAGCAAGGGAGAGCAAGGGGGGGGGGCGTAAGGAACGACGTGAGGCATGGTGTAAAGCTTACTTCTTGGTGTGGCCGGCCACGTTGGCCTGGTAGATGGACACGAGGGTCACGTAGGGCGCCCAGTAGGTGTAGAGGATACTGCTTAGTCAGCAGCTGGTCAAGTTTGGGGGGGGGGAGGCAGGACGAGACATACTACAAGCCGACCAGCTGGCCCGCCAGGTTTGTGCGCGGCAGGCAGTAGCACAGCAGGGCGCCGAGCAGGGGCAGCAGGATGGACACGGAGACAATCACAGTGCGGTAGCGGCGGGTGGTGGCGGCCAGGTAGGAAAGCGCGAGGCCGGACAGCGTGCTCATGGCGCCAGGTGGCATGGCCAACAGGGAGGTCTGCAGAGAGTTGAAGCCGAGGCCGGAGATGATGAGGGTGTTGAAGGTGGTGAGGCCGCCGTTGGGGACCTGAAGGGCGACGATGGCGAACCAGATGAACCAGGTCTTGGGGTCGACGATGGCCTCCCATATCTGCTCCTTCTTGAGCTTCTTGGCCTCGACGCCGGTGTTGTCGGCGGCCTTGCGCTTGATGATGATGTACTTCTCGCGGGCAGAAAAGCGGTGGGCCGACAGCGGGTTGTCGGGCAAGAACAGATAGACAACGACAGCCCAGACGATGGTAAAGGCACCGACAAGCAGGAAAATGATCTTCCAGGTGGCGAAGCTGCCAGAGTGGTAGCCGACGACCCAGGCGATGAAGCCGTTAATGATGGGGGCGACGACGTTGAGGATGATGCTGTTGCGACGGGGTGCCTCGGCGTTGTTGTACCACATGCTGACAATGAGAGTGACGGCCGGGATGAGCAGCGCCTCGAAGCCGCCGAGCAGGAAACGACAGACAAAGAGGCCGCCAAAGTTGGTGCAGCCAGCCATGCACATCTCGGTGATACCCCAGAAGAGCACGTTGAAGGAGAAGAAGCGGACGGCGGGCATGCGCTGCAGGCAGTAGGCGGACGGGCCCATGAAGAGCAAGCCGCCGAAGAAGGGCGCGGAGCCGACCCAGGAGTACTGGGAGCCCGTGAGATGGAGGTCGCCCTTGAGGTTGTAAATGACGGCCGCGGAGAGGGCCGACTTGTCGAGGCCAGAGAGGGTGGCACAGACAAAGAGCTAGGAGGGGGGGGGGGGGGGGTAGGTGGTTAGATGGAATACAGGACGAGCCATCGTCACAGAGAAACTCACAATGGGCACGAGATGCAGATCCACCTTGCGCATCAGCTTCTTCTCCTCCTGCGGAGTCCAGCCCTCGGATCCGATCTCGTCGGCATAGTCGGCAAGAATCTGGGCGGCAATGTCGACCTCGTCAGCCTGGCCGGCCTTGACAGCCTTGACGGCAGTCTCGGTGGGCAGGGTGCTGTCGGAGGCAGCGATCTCTGGGGAGCCCATGGCGACGGTGGCAGTGGGAGGATGTTGGCGGGGACGAGGCAGCGAGGACCAGACGGAAGGCGGCTGGAGGCGTCATGACAGAAAACATGACATGAGGTGCGGGAAACGGCCAGCCATTTGAATACAAGCATAGCGTGTGCTGCCAGGCACGAGAGCCAGGACGAGAAGCAGGGCCGCGATCGACATCGCGAGAGATAAGAGCCGCCACTTTCAATTGGCCGCTGTCATTGGCCCATTTAGGCCGCCACGTGGGGCATCCGGTAGCCTTGGCCGCTGTGGGTCCAGTGGCCAAGGCTAGTCGAGCTGGCCGCGGTGGGTCTTACCGACGTGTCGGGGCACGGTAGCCGGTGGCGTCCTGGCCGCCCTGGCCGCCCTGTCCGGCCGTCGCGGACAGGACCTATCTTATCAGGATATAAGGAACACGGGGGGAGTGGCAGGAGCTACTTGCCAGCAGCCTGTCCGCCAGCCACCGCCCACCGCCACGCATCTGCCTACAGTCATCCGCTCTACCATCACCTTGCAACATGATCGCGAAGGCCACCGAGGTCCCGGAGCCCACAGCCAAGGACTCGACGGCCCCTCTATACCCCGATTACCTCCGTGTGTGCCGTCCAAACTTTTGCTCTCGGACAGGTGCTGACCCCTTCCTCCTCCCCCCCGTCCAGCTCACTATGACCCCCTCGAGAAGGTCGAGCCGGTCGGCCCGTTTGAGCACGACGAGCCCGGACTTCGTGCCGACCGGTCGTGTCCCAACCTGCTGAAGAATGCCACAAAGATGATTGAGCTCAGTCCACACTGTGGCACGGAGATCCACGGCGTGCAGCTTGTAGGTGAACGACTTTGTGGCGCGGCTGCGTGCCGAGGCCGTGCTTGTGGATGTGGATGTGGCTGACAGAACAGTCGGAGCTGTCCAACGCCGGCCTCGACGAGCTGGCGTACCTCTGTGCTGACCGCGGCTGCCTAGTGTTGCGCGACCAGCAGTTTGTCAACATTGGTTTCGAGGCCCAGAAGAAGATTGCCTCGTAAGTGTTCCGGTGTCCTGTGGGCGCGTTCTCAGCTGACCAGCAGATACTTTGGTAGGTTGCCGAGACTTGTCTCCAGTATCCAACTGACACCGTAGGCCCGTTACACAAGCACGGCTGGATGCCGCACCCGCAGAACGGCCCGGTCGAGTTTGTCATTGTCTATGACTCACGAGAGTACGCGCCCCCCCCCCCTTCCCCCCGAGACCCCCTTCTCCAAAATCCCCCACGTCATGTCTCCCCTAACGGCTCTAGGGATCTCCGCGTGCGCAAGTCCTGGGCGCGCAAGAGCCCGATCCAGTTCCATGTCGACCAGTCCCCCGAGACGCAGCCGCCCGGCCTGACACTCTTCTGCATGCTTGAGTCGCCCCCTGGTGCCGGCGGCGACACAATCATCTCCAGCGTCCGTAGGCCCTGGACCTTGTCATCTGTTCGGTGGCCCAACTGACCGCCGCAGATGAGCCGGGCCTTTGAACGGCTTTCGCCGTCGTTCCGCAAGCGCCTCGAAGGCCTGACGGCGATCCACACGACAGCCAACCCTATCGCGCGGGAGATCCGGGACAATGGCGACCTCGCCGTGCTGCGGCGCCCCATTACCAAGTCGGTACACCCCGTGGTCACGGTGCACCCGGTCACTGGGCGCAAGTGCCTCTTTGTCAACTCGTCGTACACGCAGCGCATCTCGGGGTGGGACGACGAGGAGTCGGACGCGATGCTGCGGTTCCTCTTTGACCATGTCAACCGCGGCCAGGACTTTAGCTGCCGCGTGCGATACGAGCCCGGCACGATTGTGCTCTGGGACCAGCGCTGCACGCAGCACTCGCAGACACTCGACTACGAGGCCGGGGCACGCCGTCACGCCTTCCGGCTGACGCCGCTGGCCAACGTGCCGATCCCGAGCAAGGTGGAGGAGGACGATGGCGAGTGCAGCCGCGACGAAGCGCGCGTGATGCTGAACCTGTGTTAGGCGACGGTTCCCGGGGAGCCAGGTGGAGTGCAATGAATGGTAGAGACAGAATCGACTTTGCTTCGAGGGAGAGCGTCGCTCCATGTTAATGGCCGGCCCCGTGCTCGTGTAATACGTACAGACTCGCTACCACCACACCCATGCCCGCCAGCCCGACGCCCGTGTACGACGCGGCCCGGTAGCCCCGCAGAACGTCCTCGCCGTGGTTGCCGACGTAGGTCTCGACCGTACCGGCGATGCCCAGGCCGATGGAGATGGAGTAGTTGACCACGGTGTTGACCACCGAGGCCGCGATGCCCTGGTGTTCCCGCGGCATCGCGTTGCTGAGGATCAGCGTGCCGGAGGGGAAGGACATGTCCCTGCGAGTGTCAGAGGGAAGCAGTAAAAGCAGTAAAGCAGTAAAGCAGTAAAGCAGTAAAGCAGTAAAATCAGTAACGCAAAGCAGTAAAGCAAAGCAGTAAAGCAAAGCAGTAAAGCAGTAAAGCAACTCACATTCCCCACGGCGTCACAATGCTCATGACAAATGCCTGCGCCCAAAAGATCTGGCCGATGGGCAGGGTGGCCAGCAGGATCTGGCCGACCAGAAACGCCAACATGGCGGCCAGCATGATGAGCGATGGCCGGACGTGCGCCATGATGTAGCCGGTCACCACGGCGGCCACGGCGCCGGACACGGTCGAGCCGGACCACTTGGCGGACACCAGCAGCGGCGAGTCGCCCTCGATGACCTCCATGATCTGGAAGTAGTAGAAGACGACGATGCCGAAGCTCGACCAGCCAGCGGCGATGCAGCCCAGGACCCAGCCCAGCTCCTTGGTGAAGAGGCCAGACGGCAGCAGCGGCCGCGGCGCACGGCGTTCTACCACGACAAACAGGCCCAGCACGAGGAAGCCAACGATCAGCAGGACGTACGTGTAGGGCACGTCCCAGCCCACCACCGGGCCCTGGTTCCAGGCAAAGTTGACCAGCACCAGGCCCGCGATGCAGGTGACGGACCCGGCAATGTCCAGCCGCTGCATCCACGGCAGCGTCTCGTCCAGCTTCGGCTCCGCCGCCTCGGGGATAGCCAGCGCACCCACCACGGCCATGCAGACACTCGCGATGCCCATGATCCAGTAGGCCCACGGCCACCACACGCGCTCGGCCAGCAGCGACGAAAAGACGGCCCCGATGGTATAGCCGCCGGGCGCGGCCGCGCCGAATAGGCTGAAGACCATGCTCTTGCGCAGCCCCGGCGGGTACGTGCGGCCCAGGATGGCCACGGCGTTGGGCAGCATCATGGCCGGGCCGATGCCCTGCAGCGCGCGGCAGCAGATGAAGAAGATCTCATTCGACCACACCGAGAAGCCGGCCAGCAGCGACCACAGGCCGAGCCAGGCGAAGCCCAGCACGAACATGAGCCGGTGGCCAAAGTCGTCGCCCAGACGCCCGGATATCAGAATGAACGTGCCGACCGTGAGGCTGTAGGATGAGACGCACCAGCTCAATTGGCCGGCGGATGTCACCCCGAAGCTCTCGCCGATAATGTGCAGCGGCGCAATGGCGATGGCGAGCCCAGACTGCGTAATCAGCTGGGCCGAGCAGATGGTCGTGACCATCAGAACTTCGCGTCCCAGCGACATCGGCACGACGTCCGGCGCGTCACACATGTCGCTCGTGTCGCCCGTGTCGCCCGTGTCGTCGACCTTGAGCGTCTCCCGCATGCTGGCAGTGTTGCACCGAGTGTGCGCGGCCAATGTTGGGTCTGTCGACTGTGTTCTTGAGTCGTATCCTTTGGTCGTGTTGTGGGCCAATCTGCCTCTGCCGTTTTTTTTGGCATGTCCCGTTCAAATCCGACTGCAAGTGTAGTTGCGCCGGTCGCCGCTTCCCAGGAAAATGCCGATCCGATCCGATCCGATCCGATCCGATCCGATCCCCTCCAACGGCGATTGTCCGTCATGCTCGGTACCTATTCGCCGCACCGCACGGCGACCCTGCCCGCGCCTCTTTGTGCCGCTGCACATCACGCGCAGATTCCAACATCACCGCCCAGCGATTGTGGCCATGAAAGCCCTGCAAATCGCCCGTCCCACGGGCGCCGATGCCCCGACGCTCACCCTCGTCGACCGCCCCGTGCCCAAGGCCCGGCCAGGCTTTGCCCTCGTCCGCATCCAGTTCGCCGGCATCCAGCCGTCTGACAAGCTGAACGCTCGCGGCGGCTTTCCCAAGACCACCTTCCCCCGCATTCCCGGTCGCGACTACGCCGGTGAGGTTGTCGCCGTCGACCCCTCGTCCGGCCTGGATCACTGGGTCGGAAAGCAGGTCTACGGCACGAGCAATGCCCAGCTTGGCTTCACCATCGACGGGCCCCACGCCCAGTTCTGCCTCATCCCCGACTCTGTCCTGGCGGAGCGGCCGCCCGCCCTGTCGCCCACCCAGGCGGCTGTCATCGGCGTGCCCTTCACCACCGCCTTGCGCTGTCTGACCCGCGCACGCGTGGGCCCGCAGGACACCGTGCTCGTCCTGGGCGCCAGCGGGGCTGTCGGCTCTGCGGCCGTCAAGATCGCCACCGTCCTGGGCTGCAAGGCCGTGCTGGCCGCGTCCCGACGATCCCAGGATGTCCCTGATATCCTGCTCCCCGCGGCAGACCCGGAGACGGTCCTGCGTGAGCGCGTCCTGGCCCTCACCGACGACAGGGGCCCCGACGTGGTGATTGATGCCGTGGGCAACATTGCTCTCATGAGCGCTGCTCTCGGGCTCTTGGCCGTCCGCGGTCGCTATGTGTGGATTGCCTCCCCGCGCGACGGCAGCTCGACCGTGTTGTCCTTCGACATCTTCCAGGCGTACCGAAAGGAGATTGAGCTCATCGGCTGCAACTCTGGCCTCAAGTCGAATGAGGAGCTGAAGGACGAGATGCTGACCCTGAACCGTATGTTCGACAGCGGCCTCCAGGCAACCGCCGACAGCGATATTGTACGTGTGAGCATGGACGACGCCATCGATGCTGGTTACGGCTCCCCAGGCTCAAAAAGGCATGTTGTCATTGAGATGTGACATGCTGTAAACCAATATTTCAGCCTTCTGCCTCCTGCTGTGTTTGTGCGGAGGTTGCTATTTCTACTCCGTACTGTATCCATACTGTGTACGAGTATTACTCGTACGGAGTACAGGGCATGTATGCTCTGTACGACAAAAGGGAATTAGATATTACTGTACGTACAGAGTATTGGGTAGGACATCTTTGCGTGGAAGACGCACAACACCAGCCAATCAAACTACAGTAACAGTGATTCTCGTAAGCTGCGCGCTGTACCCCTCTTGGCTGGCCAATAGAATTGATTCTCCGTACTCCGTACTCCGCACCTGATGTTCGAGTACCTTCTTGTAGGTACCGGTAGTAGAACGTACAGTAGAAATAGCATCTCTTCTGCTTGATCTACTTGTAGTCACGGTTTTGTGGGGTCTGTACCTTGTGCTCCGCCCAACGGCCCGCCACAGCTCCTCGACGCCAAAATCCGCCTGGCAACTACAATGGTGTCACCAGACCCTGTTTCGAGTCGCCAGCGGCCAAAGTCGTGTGTCGCCTGTCGCCAGAGCAAGCGACGGTGTGACCGCGCTACGCCCTGCTCTACATGTCTCCGCTACGGCCACCAATGCCACTACCAAGACTCCGTCACGGCTGTGTCGCCCGGCCTTTCGGCTCGCCCTTTTGCCGACACCCGTCCACCTCTGCGCAGCTCGGCAAGCTCTCCTTCTCCTACCGTGGCGTCTACCGACAGGCGCAGTCTGGGCTCCCGTCCGGATGGCTTCATTGTCCCGGCAAAGGGCCGCTTCATCGAGAAACATTCGTCGGCCGCCTGTCCGCGGTCCCTCGGCCTCGCTCTCGGACTTGATGATCCCCCCCGCCTGCATGCCTTTGCCTACCATCTGGGTATCCGCAGGGAGCCCGAGACCCTCCTGCGCCCCCGCATGGCCGCCTTACTGCTCTGGGAGCAGACCAACACCCTCATCGATCTCTACGTCTCTGTCATCCACCCGGTCTTTGGCTTCGTCAACCCCAACGACCTCTATCGACGTAGCCACCTGCACTGGCATGGCCGGTGCCAGGGACTGGCCTTTGAGGCCTACATTGCCGGCGTCGTCGCGATGGCCTCTCTCTTCTCTGCCCTGTTGCCCGAGGACACCGAGTCCAAGATCGCCCTCCATGCCAAGGCTGTCCTGGAGGACCCCGTCGTCAGCCGCATTCCCAGCCTCGATATCGCCTCTGCTTGGATCCTTCGCACGCTCTACATTCGTGCCACTGGCCGTCCGTATGCCGCCTGTTTGGCCAGCCTTGTGTCCATGAACCTCGTCGAAGTCATGGGTCTGAACCAAGACGCAAGCACGGCCACTTTGGCTGCGGAAAAGCTGCCGGCACTGGCCGCTGGACATCCCGGCAGTGCCGAGGCTGTCGCATCTGTCGAGACTGCCGAGACTGCCGAGACGACGGAGCGAGTCGCACTGACTGCTCGCAATCTACACGTCCTTCTCGCCTATGACTTTGGCCGGTCCATCATGGACATCGGCCGTGTGCCTTACCGCAATGTGCGGGCAGCCCCTGGGGATTTCACTCTCCAGATCTCTGCTCTTGCCGATGCCGTCTCGCGTAGTCTGGGCGCCGAAGATCCAGATGACTCGCGAAAACGACTCGGTCGACTGCTAGAGGGCCTGGTTGCTGCACCCAGCGGCCACGACTTTGTGACCCTGACAAAGGCCGAGCTTTGCTTTGCTGTCTACCGCCGGCTCCGCCAACTCGACCCCGGCCCCCGAGAGGTACAGATCAGCGACATTCTTGCCGTAGGCATGGCTGCTGTGCCCGCGGCCCGTCGTCTCGCCGCCCAAAAGCACCCCTGGTGGAACGTTATCCACGTCTTGTTCCAGCATGTGTGCGTCCTGCTCTCTGTAGATTCGCCTGAAAGCCTTGCCAATCTGACCCCAACTATGGAGGCTTTGGAAATCGTAGGCCGGCAATTCCGGTCATGGCTAACTGAGGAAGCGCTTGCCACTGCCCGACATCTTATACGCGGTGCCATGGAAAAGAAAACTAAAGAAGCTAATGTCCTTAAGAACGTTGGCAATCTTCCGGGCCACTATTCTGTTAGCCCTGTTAGTGGCGGTACTTTGCCAGTGGCAGACATGGACCTTGAATTACTCTTGCAGCAGATGCCTCCGTATTTATCGGACTGGTTATAGTCACAGGATGGTATTAGGAACCTCCGCCGTCGGGATGGCTGTTCAATATGTTCGGCCTGGTTTATTGTCTAATGAGCCGGATGGCCACCGTTTTCGCAATGAAAGAATGCTATATCGTATAAGACCTTTACCCAGTAATCAACCCGTAAACATTAAGCACCCGCTTATTTCAAATCAGATATTTAACCACAGTAGCAGTAATAATAAGTAAGCAGTGATAACCGAACAATGCCTTTATTTACCCCCCCGATAGGAATGCCTTTCGAGGTAATTTATCTCTATAGACACGTACATAAATAAATCCTAGCATTGTAAATACCTGGGATATCAGGCACATACATCTAGGCTAGACCTAGTAATGGCGCCAGACTGCGCACAACGCAGTCTGGCCATCATTAACACTATACTTTACGAATACAATTACCAGATCTTTACAAAGGCCTTGCCTTTGCTAGATTGCGCCTAATCAGACCTACGCAGCATCCCCTGGATCCTTGCTAAGGTCTCTCCTTGTACAGCCCCTTAGAGAGCAGTCCTTATTAATAGGACTGTCGGGCTAGCACTAGGAGCGCGCATAGAGTAAACGCTACACTATTAAAGTATAGGTTTATACATTACTTATTTATAGGAACCTAATCTAACCACGCTAGTTTATTAAACTATAGCATATATAGTATAAACTATATGCAATTAAATCATTTTTGATTCCTTCTTATAGTATTGTTTTAAATAATAGCTAGTTAAAGATATAAAACATCTATATAAGCATATACTTTATATTATACATAAATAAAACAATGCTTATATTTTAAGATTAAAAAAATTCATAAAAAATTTAAAACTCTTACCTATAATTATATAAAGATAAAGTAAATACTATCTAAGGCTAGCAAAGTAGTAGTAAAAGTAGTACTACTACTACTAAAGTTACCTAGTAGTTTTACCCTCCTTACTTTAACGCTATAAAAAAAGTATACTTATATAAAGTATATAAAGTAGTATAAACTTAAGTATACCTTTTTATTATTTTTAGTTATATTATAAGGCTTAGTAAAGGGTTTAAGTATACTTAGTAAGACTAGGTGAATTAAGTAAAGGAAAGAAGTATCTTACTATTAAAAGAAGAAGGGAGTAAGATTTAATAGCTAATTCTTACCCTCCTACCCTATAAGGGTATAAAGGGCTGTATATATTAAGGGGGTAAGTAGTACGTAAGCTTACTATAGGAGGAGCGTTGCCCCTCTCTTAGTAGCCTATGCGCCTAGCCCGTGCGTTTTAGTTATATTAAATAGTCTGTATAAGGTTATATAACAGGTTATATAACCTTATATTATAGCTTTACGTATACGCCTTAGTACTTACGCTTATCCTATTATATATGTTTAGTATACTCTTTATATACGCCTTATACCCTACAATATTAATCACTCCTTTTAAAGGGTAAGCGTTGTAACTACTTTCTTTTAACACTTAGTACCCTTAGGCTAGGCTTTATTACTATTATAGCTATATATAGTAATACGGTTAAAGGCGCCTTTGTTAGCCTTAAAGTAATATTAAATAGCCTTTAGTAAAAGGCAAGTAGAAGCTAGGCTATAATAGCTTATAGTTACTATTATAAAGTAAAGTTTTATATAATTAGTAGTTACTTTTTCTTTTGTAGTAATAGTACTATTAGTTTTAATAGTAAGTTTTATAGCTATTAACGTTATTATATAAGTTACTAAGTAATAATAGTTTATATACCTTTTATAGCTTAGGTTAAAGCATATAAAGTAGCTAAATGCGCTACTACTAGTAGTATAGTAGCACTTACAATAGCGATTGTAATAGCGCTTATAACAGTTATTTTACTTACTAAAGAGCTAATTATTTTATTCTTAAAAAAATTAGTAAGTAAAGACATAGTCTAAACACAGGGTTAGGAAATTAATTTATTAATTTAGTTTTAACCTTAAATTAAATTAATTAAATTAATTATACTAAAATTAAAATTAATTTTTAAAAAGCAAATTAATACTAAATTAAATTAATAAATTATTACTAAATTATTACAATTAATACAATTAATTAATTTTTAGTGTATTATAACGCTAAGCCTATAAGCGTATATTTAGTCCTTATAAGGCTAGCCTTAGATTATATACTATAGCGCGCTTTACCTTAAAAGGCTAGCCTTCTATTTAATAAACTTTTATTATTAATTTTAGCTAAAAATATAAAAATATAATTATATAATTATTTTTTTAATTTTTTTAATTAATTATGTATTAATTAATTTAGTTTAAGGGCAAATTAATACTAAAATTAACGAATTAATTTCCTAACCCTGTCTAAACAATATAGTAATATATTACAATATTACTTTTAGTTATAATATAATTCAACTAATTAATAGTATATTATTAAGCCTTTTATAATAGGTATAGTAATTAGCGTTTAAAACGCTTTTAAGTTATTAGGTTATAGCCTTTACTTAATAAAGAAATCATAAAGAAATATACGTTAAAGTATATAAATTAACGCAGTTTTTTAACTTTACTTCTTTTAATTATTAAGAATACTAATATTAATACATAAAAGCTATAATAGTAAGGGCGTAAGCTTAGCTTAAAGGGTAAAGGTAAGTTCGCCTTTAAAATAATTAAAATATTCTAACTACTATATATATTAGGCGTTATTAATATATAATAATATAATTACTTTAGTATTTAAGTTATAGTATAAAGGTAAATTAAACTTTAAGGGTTTAAAGTAAATTATAGCTAACGTATTATAAAGGTATTATTACTACTAGCCTCTTACTTATATAAGGCTATATAAGGCCCTTTTTAAAGCGTAGCTAACTTAATAAGCTAGGTTAAGATTTTTAATTAAAGCTATTAGACTATAAAAGTAGGGTTAGAAATGTAGTTCGTTTTTTTAGTATTAATTTAATTTAATAATTTAATAATTTAAAAGCTAAAAATTTTATATTTAAAAATTTTATATTTAGTAAGACTAGGTAAATTAAGTAAAAGAGAAGGTATCTTAATATTAAAGGGAAAAGGGAGTAAGATTTAATAGCTAACTCTTACCTCCTTACCCTTATAAGGGTATAAAAGGCCGTATATATTAAGGGCGTAAGCAAGGCGTAGGCCTGTTATAAGAGGGGCGTTACTCCTCTTTTAGTAGCTTATACGCCTAGCTTAAACGTTTTATTTATTTGTACTAAGTGGTTTGTATAGGGTTATATAACCTATTACGTAACCTTCTTTTATAGTCTTATATATATGCTTTAGCACTTATGCTAGCGGCCTATTATGCTTATTTAGCGCACTTATTACGTGCGCTTTGCGCGCTACTTATATTAATGCCTCCTTTTAAAGGGTAGGCGTTATACTTCTCTTTTTATTCCTTTTACTTATAACGCTTATTTACGTTATTATAGCATAAGTAGCGCTTACTACGTTTATAATTATAACTACTTTTATTATAAGGAATAATAATAATAATAATAAAATTATAAATAATAAGCTTAATTTACCTTTTTACTATATAGTTAAAAATAAGCTAATTATTTACTAGTTAAAAATTAGTTTTTAAACTAAATAAGTAACTAAAAAGCTAAGTAACTAAGCGATTATTACTATAGCTAATAAGGCCGTAAAAGCTACTAGTTAGCTTAAGGCTAAAGCGCTTTATAACCTTTTTAGTAAAAACGTAATTATTATCTTTAAGCCTTATAAAACCTACTAGTTTACACGTAATAATACCTAGGCTAAGGACCTAAGACTATAGCCTACTATTATAAGACTTAAGGTAGTAATTTACTAAGTCTTAGCCCTTATACTCTTTTCTTTTTTTAAACTTAGCTAACCGTATTTAATATAACGTAGCTATCCTTTACATCTACCTTATAGCAGCGTAAGTCGTAGCTAAGGGCAGCCTTTACCTTACGGTTACTAACTACTTAGTATATAAAGACTTTTAGGCTAGCTACGTTATTATTAACCGTTAAGTACGCCGTTATTCCTTTAAAGAGAGGCCTAGCCTAACCCTATATAATAAATACTAAGTATAAAAGTATATAGCTACTACTTGCTAACGGCCTTACTAGTACTAACATAGCCGCCTTATACTTACGTACACAGCTCCTACCTTACTAACTTAGCTAACCTTTTTTCTAAAAAGGCATAGCGTTACGTTCTTTTACTCTAGCGTATAAAGTCTAATTAAACTTTACCTATATATATGCTATTTCTAATTAAATTTAGTTATATTAGTTAAACACCTACTAGATTAAATTCCTTATTATATACACTTATTATTCCTAATTAAACCTTTACATAATACTAAGGGAGAATTTATACTTTATAACCTTATTACCTACGCTTCTTAGTACTTTAGCTATAAAGAAGCTATATAGCCTTTATAAAGGGTTTTTAATTAAATCTTTCCTTTTACATTTTTTAATAATAACTAAGTAGCTGTCCTAGTGCCTTAGTACTTAGGCTAGCGTTATTAGTAAATACATTTAGATTTATACTTAAAAGACCTTCTTACGCTTTATAAACATATATAAAGGTTAACTAATAATACTAATAATACTAATAATACTAATAATACTAATAATACTAGTATAAAGCGTATTTTTAATAAGTAAGTTTAATTAAACATAAGTATAACTAACTATTAAAAAAAGGTTTATTAAATAGTAGCTTATTTACCTTTACTATTTACTTATTTATTTTTATATTACCTATTACTCCTAACTACGCTATTTAAACCAGGCGTATAAAGACTAATATTACTAGCCTTATTAAAATAAGTAGCGTTATACTGTTTATAGCTAAGTAGCTATAAGTAAGAACTACTTACTCCTTATAAATCCTTTAAGTAAAGAGAGAACAGGTTACTAGTATAATAACAATCTTATATAACCTACTTATATAATAAAAACAAATAAGCAAGTGCTTTAACCTTATTAGTAAGAAAACTAATTAAGGATAACCTAACTAAGCTTATAGTATAAACTAAAGAAAGACTAGCCTACCCCTTACTATTAGCTGTAAAGGTAAGTAAGGTAAGAAAAGATAAAATAAGAATATAAAGATATAAACTAAAGAAAGACCGGCTTACCCCTTACTAGTAGCTATAATAGTAGGTAAAACAGACTACTAAACTATTAAAGTTTAATTAAGTTTATAAAAACAACTAATTAAAATATTAGATAAGCTAGACTTATGTAAGACTTTAGAATAGAGCGTACTATAGCCTTTCTAGGCTAAGTTAGGGAGGCACGTAATAACGGCCTCTAATTGGCTAGAATAAGCAAAAGTAAAGAAAACCCTAGTAAAAAGTCTGCGCTACAGAATCCTGTTAATATACTAAATTCCGTACTAATACATCGTAATATTACTTACTAAATTAACTGCTTTTATTACTATGCTTAAATCCCTTACTAGATACTAGGTTATAACAGGTTGTAAGCCTAAAGCTAATAAGTAGGCAGCTACAAAGCCTGGATTAACTTAATTAAGCTAATTAAAGCAATTTAAAAGGTGTTTTAGTTATATTATAAAGATCTCCTCCTAATAGTAATACAATTAAAATCCCCTTATAGCTAAGGAGCTAAAGGCGGCGAGACTATTAAATAAGCTATAAAAGACTAAAGAGGTTAGCGTAATACCGTTAAGCTAAACTAAAGGGACGCCTTAAGCAGGAGCGCCGTTAATAAGCTAAGAGGAGGCAGAAGAAGACGAATCTAAAGAATTTAAAGATTAGGAGGAAGAGGTACTTATAAAGATTACTATAGCCTTTTTTAATAACTAGGAGCCTTTAAAGAAGTTTAAAGAGGAGGAAGAAAGTAAATAAGACGCTAAAGCTAACTTTAAAAAGGAGGAAGCTAAATTTAATTAGATTTAAGCCTCCTTAACTACTATAAAGATTAAAAAGGAAGATAGGCGCTAATTTTAGTAAAGTTATAAAAAGACTCTTCTTAAACTTACTTAGGCTAGCGAATAGTATAACTAGGATTATAAGTTTAAACGCTTACTATCCCTTATAAGTATTTATAGTATTAAGAAGATAAAGGACTATATGCCGCTAACGTAAGACGCGCTTATATACGGCCTTACTATAAAGGTTTTTAAAAAGTTGCTTACTAGGATAGATAAGCTTAGCGTATATAAGACTTATACTGTACTTTAAGAAAACCTAGTCCTTAAAAAGAAGGACTTAGCCGCTAACTACGTCTTATACCTACTATAATTATAGTAAAAGGACGGTAAGAAGGTAAAAGACTTTATTATAGGCTTTAAAGCGGTCTTTTAAGGCTTAAACCTTTATTTAAAAGCACTGCTTAAGCGAACGAAGGCGTTAAGCCTTATAAGACTAGTAAGACTGCGATTTATAACGATTAAACCTAACCTTATTAATAAATAGTAAACAAGTTAGTTAAAATTAAACTCTTTTAACGTTTATAAAGCTATTAAGCTTTACGTTTTTACTAAAATAAAAGGCGCTACTTTTATAACCTTTATAACGAAGAAAATAACTAGTAGTAAGTTTAATTAAACTTATAATAAAGGTAATAGTAGTAAGGGTAAGGAAAAGGAGGAGGAGGTAAAGTAAGAAAATAAAAAGACTAAAACCTATACTTACTATAAAAAGCTTAGCTATAACGTTAACTAATGCTAAAAGAAGCATTTAAACTTAATTTTTAATTAGGTTACTAATAAGGCTAACAACTTTATTAAGTTTAATTAGACTTCTTAAGTAATAGGCTTGTCTTATATAGCGAGATAGGCCTATAATAAAGAAAAGGAGGAAACCCTTATAATAAGATTTACCTCTTTTACACCTTAAATTAGGCATAACTTTTATAGCTATAAACAGAACGTTTAGCTATTTAATACTAGTAGTAATATATACTTAATTAACAACCTTACGTAGTTTAAAAAGGGTAGCTAACGCCTTACCGCTATAAAGATTTATACTAGTAGCGGTATTATAACTACTAAAAGCGTTAGGATAGTAGCCCTGTCTTTAACTAACCCTAAGGGCTAGCCTTATGTAATAACGATAAGGGACATGTTTTTAATTAGTTCCTTTCCCTTTAATATCTTTTTAAGCCTAAGGTTTTACCTTATAAGCAATTACCTTAAAGGGGCTAAGCTAATTAGTAAGGAGAAGGCAGTAATAATAAAACTTAATATTGCTAAATTTAAATTTCTTTTACCTCTTTATAGGTAATAAAAGCCCTACTTTATAATCAACGAGTTTAACGAGCGTTAAAGACTGCGCCTTATTTACTAAAGGCCAGGCTACCTAGCTTAAAAAGCGCTTAAAGAAACGATTAAACAAGTAGTAGGAGGTTTAGTTAAGCCTAAGTCTATAACCGTAAACTTAAAGCCCTTATATACGCCTTATAAGATGTTAAAAGCGCGCTACTTTAAGCTAAAAAACGCGCATAAGATTAAAGTAAGGCGGCTAGGTAAGGTTTATTACATTAACCTTGCCTCCTTTAAGCACATCTTTTATAATAGCACGTAATATTTTTCCGTTATTAAGGACAAATATTTAGGGCTAATTAAAGTCTTAGCGTATAAAAAGAAGTTAGACGCGCTAGCAGCGATTAAAGCCGTTATTAAGCGTAACGCCGTAAGCTTAAGATATCCTTACGTATAGCTTTATATAAATAACGGTACTATTATTTAAGTTACCTACTTTAAAAAATATTCCGCGCTAAGAGGGATTTAGCTTATTATAAGCTCCGTTTATAACTTTGCTAAAAACGGTAGTAGTAAAAGGGCTATAAAGAAGATTATAATATATACTAGGGTACTTTATATATAAGGGAATATCTTACTAGCGCTATAGTTTAAGGTTATAAAACTATAGAATATTTAATTAGTATTACTACTAATAAGAAGGAGGAGATCCCTTAAGTAAAGTAAGAGAAGGCTTTAAACTTAAATTTTAAGCTAAACCTTTACTACTTATATACTATTAGTAGTAAGGTCTTTATACGCATACCTAATTAGGTTATTTAGTAAAAAAGGCTTTTAAAATTAAACCCTTATAGCAAAAAGGCGATCTTAATTAAATACTAAGGCACTTACCTTTACCGCTACTAGCTAATTAAACGTTAAAAGCTAGTAATCTTTAAGGACGTTTATATCTTTAAGGAGATTACTAATAACAATGCTAAATACTTTAAATCCTAGCCTAAGGGAACCTAAGGCAAGACTAAAAAGATTATAACTAATAGGAAGACCGTTAAAGAGGAAGCTACTAATAAAAACGTTATTATCCTTATCCCTAACTCTAACGTTTAAGGGGAGAGTAACGGTAAGCTTCTTAACAGTTTTAAAAATATTTTTAACCTTAAGGATTTTTAAGACCCTTTTATTATAAAGACTAACACTCTTAACGCTTTTAACGCTTAGTTAGCGTTAAATTTAATTATACTTAATTAGGCTATAAACCTTAAAAACGATTAGGCTCTTAACGCCCTTCCTTTCTCTTACTTTATATAACCTGTATATAACACAAACAAGCCCTTTATAAGGCAAGCCCTTAAAGGTAAACACACCCTAACAAGACTAAAAACTTTCTACATTATAAGCTCCTCGTCTTCTGCGCGCGCGCTGCAGCGCCGTAAGACGACGACGACCTCCTAACTACCTCTGTTTACCTATCGCAACAGACCTAACAAGCCCGTCCCTCCTGCCCCCTCTTCCTCCCTCCCCGACTGTAACCGCCGATTAACCCGTAAACGCGCCCGCCTCTTCCTAAGCGACAGCGACAGCGATAGCGACGACGAGCTCGCCGGCTCTAGCCCTAAGCGTAATGCGGCTACTACTACTAATAACAATATCCTTAACGCTATTATTATTGCTAGCTCTAACGACGACGACGATAACTTTAACCTAATAATACCCCTCTTTAACCTTTTAAAGAAAACGGCCTAGCTAACCTTTTTTTATAAGGCGCTAATTACCTTAGACCTCTTAGCCTAACTATTAGTCCTTTAAAAATATAAAGAGGCTGCCTTTACTATCCTTTAAGCTGCTATTAATAAGTATATAGCTAAAAAGCTTAACAGCCTTTTTTAAAGCCTTTTTTAAAGCCTTCTCCTTTTAACCCTTTTACTTATAATACTTACTTACGCTATAGCGGTATAGGCGGCGCTTACTATAATAACTAAAAAGGGTACCTTTATTATAAAGAATAATAATAATAATAATAATAATAATAAAATTACTAATAATAATTCTAACCTACCCTTTTATTACTACCTTATTAAGACTATACCGCTTATTTAGTAGCTAGAGATTACCCTTTATACTAGCTAAGTAGCTAAAAGGCTAAGTAACTAAGCAATTATTACTATAGCTAACAAGGTAGTAAAAGCTACTAGTTAGCCTAAGGCTAAGGCGCTTTATAACCTCCTTAGTAAGGATATAGTTATTATCTTTAAGCCTTACTAAACCTGCTAGTTTATACGTAATAATACCTAGGCTAAGGACTTAAGACTGCGGCCTGCTATTATAAGACCTAAGGCAGTAATTTACTAAGTCTTAGCCCTTACGCTCTTCTCCCTAAACCTGCCTAATCGCATTTAATGTAACGCGGCTATCCTTTACATTTACCCTATAGCGGCGTAAGGCGTAACTAAAGGTAGCCTTTGCCTTATAGTTACTAACTACTTAGTATATAAGGACCTTTAGGCTAGCCGCGTTATAATTAACCTAGTTAAGTACGCCGTCGTCCCCTTTAAGGAGAAGCCTAGCCTAACCCTGTATAATAAATGCTAAGTATAGGGCTATACAGCTACTACCTGCTAAAGGCTATACTAATACGCGCGCTATAGTAAGGACTACTACACTGTTACGTACACTACTATAACTACTAAAAGGCGCTGCCTTAACTATACTAAAAACTACTACGCAGCCTTTTATAGCTATAAGTTTTACCTTTAGGCAGCCTATAACCTAGTTAGTAAGGCCTTAGCTACCCTACGTAAAACGGGCAGCCTTACTACTAAGCAAAGCACTTTAAAGCCCCCTTTTAAAGCTATAACTACTACTAGCAAACCTAGTGCTAGCGCTTACGCTTATATTACTATAAATAACGTAAATAGCATAAGCAGCACCCCTACTACTATACCTACCCCTACTAACTACACAGCGGCAGATTTTATAATGCTATACGCATAGTGTTATAAAATATTAACTATACCCTCTTTATAGCAAAGGAAGCCCTAGTAATAGCTAAAGAGGACGGCGTTAACGTCCTTCTTATCTAAGAACTATAAACCTTTTTAGCTAATAACGTCCTTAGCTTAAAACGCTATATACGCGTCTAGCCTAGCGCTAAACGGTTTGTAGCCTACGTGTTTTAACGTATCCTAGTAAGTAACTAGCGCTTTAAAAGCTTGCTAAACGCTATTTACCTTATCTTTACTAGTAGCTATAACCTTTACGTCTTTAGCATTTATAACCCCCTTTAGGCAGACGCCTATACATCCCCCTTATTAACCCTTACCCCCCTACCTTATAACTTAAACTACGTCTTAATAAGCGATTTTAACCTTTACTACTTAGTATAAGATACTTATAAGCGCACCTTCTTAGGCGTAAACGCGCTTATTAACGTTACGTTAGGCTAAGGGCTTACCCTCTTTACCCTACTATTTATCTTAACCTAGTACTTATATAAAACTACTGCTAAGGCTACCTACTAGCTAGCTTAGCCCTTTATACTTAACCTTACTTAGGCTATACCGTTTACTAGCGTAAAACACTTTTACGTTTATAGTAGCAGGTTTAACTACTAGCTATAAGGCTGCTACCTCCCTTAAACCCGCCCCTTAGCAGCTTACTAAGGCTTTAGCTAAGGGAAAATAAATATAAAAGGTGCTACTACCTTAGTAAAACAGGTCTTCTTACCTATTTTACTAATACTTACTATAGTAACTAACATTAACCGCTAAGCTATAAACCTAGTCTAATAGCTTACTAGCATTACGCATACTACTACCCTGTTAAAAGGCCTAAGACATAGCACGTAAATGCTAGGCTAGGATAGAAGCTGCTAAACAGCGGCTTACGGCCGCTATTACGCTAAATAAAGGGCCTAGGAATAGCCCGCTAACCCTAAGGTAGTAAAGGCGCTTTAAGCCGCCTAAAAACGCGCGCGTAAAGCAATCTGCTAGGCTAGGACAGCCTACTAGCAAGGACTCCTTTACGCTGCCTTAAAGGAAAACGCCTTAGTTTAGCGCTTTAAGAAATAAGCGCGCCTTTATAGCAATTAACCTGTCCCTTTCCTATAACTCTTAGCGCTATAACGTAACAATAAGACGCTTACCACTTTAGCGGCTAAAAAGGAGCAGCTCTTAGCTAACCGCTTCTTCCTATACCTATAAGCTTAAGCCCTTTTGCCGCTCTTAGCGCTAGCGGACCTAATATTTATAGTTTAAACAGTTATACTAAACGAGGTAATAGCCGCTATTATACGCACGTTATTATAGAAAGCGGTAGGACTAGACAAACTCTTTAAAGCGCTACTCTAGGCTTGCCTTAAACCCGTCTCTTATAGGCTAGCCGCCTTAGTAACGGCTAGCTTTTAAGTAGGCTATTAGCCCGCTTACTTTAAATACTCTTATACTATAGTTATCCTAAAGCTAGGCAAGTTAAGCGCTAAGAAGTAATAAGCGCGCATATAGCGCTTAATTGCCTTACTTAGCGTTATTAGTAAAACAATTAAGTTTATACTTATATAACGCCTTGCTAAAGCGGTAAAAGATAACTACGTACTCCCTAACGGCTAAATAAGCAACCGCTATAACTAGTTTACTAAAATAGCGGCCTAACTAGTCGCTAACATTACTAACGCAGTATAAGAGGCTAGTAACACTGCCTCCCTACTATAACTTAACATTTAAGGCGCCTTTAACTCTATTTACTACGACTAGCTCGTTTAAACAATTTATAACCTAGGCTTCCTATAGTAGCTAGTAAACTAAACGGCTAACTACCTTTAAAGCTAAACAATTAAGCTAGTTATAAACGGGAATACTTGCCCCTTACGCTTAGTAATAGCTAGCGTCTTACAAAGCTCCCTACTCTTACCTATTATGTTTATTCTTTATACTACCCCCCTCTTTTAGCGCTTAGAAAACGCCTATAGCGTTATAGCTATTAGCTACGCTAACAACACTAACCTGCTTACTACTAGCGTAATAATAGCACTCTGCTATAACCGCCTTTACCTTACTTAGGACACTGTTTAGTAGTAAGCACACTAATAAGGCATTGTCTTCGCTTTGGCTAAGAGCAAGCTCCTTTACTTCTTTTATATAAACAAGCCTTTAGACTAACCCTTAAAGCTAGCGACGGGCGTGTTCTTATACCTAAAGTAAGTAGCCTAGTTCTTAGGCATTTAGTTTAATTAAAAGCTCTTTTTTACTAAATATAGGATATATACTAAGTATAAGCTAGCTATATAGTTTTACGCCCTTACCTAACTAGCTAAGAAAACGTAGGGCGTATCTCTTTTATAAGCTTATACAATCTACGTTACTACGCTATGTAGTATTACTACGTATAGTATAAAGGTATTTTATAAACTTATACCTATTAGCGGCAGCTTGTAAGGCGTAGCGCTAGCACTTAAGACCCTTTATAACGCGCTTATACGCACCGTCCTTAGCGCGTATTAAACAACACCTCTTTACCTTTTATTGTTAAAAGCTAGCCTCCTTTTACTTAACCTATATATAAACGGAAAAGCTGCTACCTTCCTTTAACGGCCTAACTACTAAACCTACTCTTACTATCTTTACTTATAAGTAACAGACGTAATTGTAGTCTTACCGTTAGCGCTATACCCTACCTTACCTTACGCCCTTACGATTATAGCTACTACTATAGCTTAGTTACCTAAGACTATAATAATAAAATAAAAGCTTTGCTAAGAAAAGACCGCCGCCTAGCATAAGGGTAAGCGTAGCCTGCTAGCCGCGGCCTCCCTTTAGTAAACTGCTAAGGCAGTTTGCTATAGCTACCGCTACCTTACTAAGGCAAAGAGCTCTCTCTTTATTTAGGTTTATACAAGCTATATTAGCCTTACTAACTACCTCTTTTAAAGGAATAAATTAAAGTCTTTAACGTGCTAGTATAAATTAGTACTAAAGATAGCCTTACACATAATCCTTACGTGCTTATACGCACCGGCGCGGCCGCTAGTCTAGCTATAAACCGAAATAAAGCTTAGCATAACGCTTTATAACGGCGCCTTAGCCTAGCTAATTATTTAATAGCTACTATAAAGCGGATAGATCTTAGAATACGTACTAGCTACCACTCTAAAGACGGAGCCGCGCGCGCTAATCCTAGGCTTTACCCCCCCTCCCTTCCCCTCTCCCTCCCTTTTGCCTCCTCCTAGCCTAGACTAACGCCTGGCTAGGCTACCCTCCTTTTATAACTAGTAAGGTTACCCTCTCCTCTCTCTTTCTCCTCCCCCTCCTTACCCTTATAACTACTAGCACGGTTACCCTCCCTCCCTCTTGTTACTAACCGTAAGGGTAGCTACCTTACAGCTACATACCTACCTAGCCTCTCTAGCTACCTTACCCTCCCTTTAACTAATAACGGCTAACTTACCCTTTCCTTTACACACTTTAACAGGACTAAGGCCTAATTAAACTCTTTAGCCGCTTTACGGCAAGGGTTACCCCCTTTAAGGCTACACACTACTAGCTACAAAGTAGCTAACACACCCTCTCCTACCTTAACCGCAGTTTCTCCCCTACGAGGGTTTTGCCTACACTTTAGACCCTGATTGCTAGTAACTAGCGGTATAACTAGGACGTAATAAACAACGTAAACGTATATAGGGAATAAATCTATTTATCTATTTACCTTATAAAATTCTTACTTCTCTTTTATAAAAAAAAGGCTTTAAAGTAAAACGTACTTATAAAAACTTTCTTTATTATAAGAATAAATAAAGGTCTTTTTTTAAAATTAAATTAAATAAAGGAAAAGCTAACTGTTTATGTATAAAAAGGTTGTTTTAACGCACTAAAAATTTACCTTTTCTCTTTCTTTTAAGCATTTACTATAACTACTAACCTTACTATATAAGTAATACAGCTAATTCCTCCTTTTATAGCGTTATTAGCTTTTTAATTAGCTATTACTAAAGTCTTAAACAGGATTACCTTTAAACGTAACACCTTTTCCTCTTCTTTTTTACCCTTTCCCTCTTCTTCTTTTACCCCCCTCCCTTCTCTTCTCCTTTATAAATAAAAGCATAAAGTTAAGCGTAGCTACTACTACCCGCACCGCTGTCCAGTTAGCGGAGGACTGGCTAAAGGGTATTAACCCTTAAAACAAATCCTTTAGCAAACACTGCTACCGCACTGTTTTCCTAAACCTAGGATTTACCTAGCTTAAGATCTTACAACGCCCTTCTTACTATAACCTAGAGAATGTAACTCTAGCTAATGCCGCTACCTTAAAACGTGCGTTCTTAAGTCTCCCCCGCTGCTACGCCTATACCTTAGGCCTGTTTAGTATAACGATATACTTATACGTAGCTAGGCTCTTTAATTTAAAGGGCATGCTACTATAGTAGGACTAGATGCTAGACAGCGCCCTTTACGCTAGCCTTATTATAATCTTATAAGATCTTTAGCTTATTATTAGCCTCTTTATAATAGTAATATAGCAAGCTTAAATAAAGACTATAATTAACTTAAAGGCTAAGCATAATAAGCGTTTTTTTATAGCCTTAGTCTTTAATAAAAACTATTTTATACTAGTAATTATTAATTAACCTGCTTAAACTTTATACTAAATTAACAGCCTTAAGGCTAGACGCTAAGGTATTACTAAGGAACTTATAACTAAGTTTTTAAACTAGTATAAGAAAGGGGCTAAGGTAAAGGGCTAGATAACCGTTTAATATAGGCTAAGGGTAAAGCAGACTAATAAATAGTAGTGTAGCCTTTATGTTATAGAATTTAATAAGAATAGTAAGCTTTAGATTAAGGGATAGGAGGACTTAAAGGACTATAAGTACCTTTACCCTAGTATTAGCATAGCTATAACCCTAACGTAAAAGGTAAAGGTTATAGTCCTTGCTTAAATTGTATTTATACGCCTTAAACTTAGCTATAGTAACTATAGCCCCTTTTATAAGCTTAAAATGCTAGTAGCAAGCTACTTAGTAAATATGTTCCTTAAGCTTATAATCCTAAACTACCTTACCTTAAACAAAACTAAAGGCTAGACAAAAGTAGTAATAAAGGATAAGCTAAAAAAGGTTACCCTAAGAAAAGAAGGTTTAAAACAGCGTACTAAAGGCATGCTTAAGGTAAACGCTAAGGAACTAGCTAAGCAGGTTAATTAGTATATAAACAAGTACTACCGCTTAGTACTTTACTATAGCAAGCTTTAAAACATAGCCTTACTAAAGTACTAGTCCCTTACCTTGCTATAGCCTAAGAAAGACGCCCTTAAGCCCCCTTAACTAGCTAAAACCTTAGTAGCAAAGCTAGCTAAGCTAGCTAAGGCTACTACTACCTAAAAAGCTTTATTAGGAAGACGTGTCTCCTTAAGAATTACTAGGCTAGCCCTAAAACTAGCGCCCTTAGCTAATTTAATTAAAAGGCGTTCCGCTAAGACTATATAAAATAAGTAGGCCTACCTCGCTAGCTAAGCTATTAGCTAGGCAGGCAGTAGGTTTTCTAACGCTAAGGAGGTATTAAAGTTTATAGCTAGCAACTCTAACAGTAACGGCAACTCCTCCTTTACTAAGGATAACAATAATAACGGGATAAGCACGGTCGTCCCTAAGCAGTAGCAAAAGAAGTAATTAGCTAACCTGCCTACATAAATTAAGGACATTACAGCTAAGATAGCCCGTATTAAGACGACGCGCCCTCTTTTTACTAGCAGCGCTAGCACCTTTACGCCGGTAGCCCCTACGGCGCTCCTTAGCTAGACTAAATAAAGGCGCTTTACTATAAACAATAAGGAGTAAGCCGTTATAAACATAAACTAGTACCTAGTAAAGGAGGTAGTAAAGCGGGCTGCCTAGGATTAGGAGTAAAAACTAAGGAAGGTAATAATAATGCGTAATCCTAACTAAAGAGAACGCTAGGTTTACTTTTATTTGTTTTGTTTGTTTATTTCTTTCCTTTAGTCTGTAATAAGACGGACAGGCAGTTACCCTTCCTTTTCTTTCCTTTGTTTATACTTCCTTCTTTTTACTAAAGTAATAAGTGCTAAAAAATGTTTTAAGAGAAGAGTAAGTTATAACTAGTAACTACTTCTTAGTTATTAGTAATTAGTAATACTGTTTAAGATTATAAAAGTAATTTTATTTAGGATTGCTTAATTATAAATACTTACCTAACTAATTAGAATAATAAAACATTTTTTACTACTTACTACCGCCCTTTTTAATTATATAAGTTAAGAACAGCACCCCCTTTCTTAAAAAAGGAGGGAGGTAAAGCTAGCTAAAGAGGTAAGAAGAAGAATAATAAGAAAGAAGACGTCCTTAGTTATACAGTACTTAGGAGAAAAAGCAGGTCCGTTTAGGATTGTAAATGCAATTTTAAACGGACTACCCATTATACCTTAATACTACTAATAAAATAACCTTCCGCTAGTAGCTTTACCTATTTACGCTCTACTATAACGTTAAAGTGCGGCCTTAGCATAATAGTAAGTAGTTAGTAGGTGGTTTGTTGTTGTTAGTTTGGTTGTTTTTATAAGTAAGGTCTTACCTAACCTTGCTCTTAGTAGCTACTAGTAAGGCTACGTTAATAAGGAAGGCTATAACGCTACTTTACGCTAGCCTTATTTAATTATTTTATATAGCTAACCCTCTTTTTTAAGGTAGCTAAAAAAGTCCTAATTTATATACTTTACGCGCTTACTACTTTTATATTATATAATAACTACGCGCGTATTTTATATGTCCTTTTCCGCTACCTACTAATTGTATTTAGTTAGCTAGCCTTTTTAACGTACTAAATATTCTGTTTAGCTGCTTTTACGCCTTTAGCCTAGTACTACCTTAATTTCCTATTCCTTGTTTAAGTCTTTTAAGGCTAGTATTATTATTTACGCTTGCCTTACGCCCTTTTTACTTTACTATAGCTTTAGTAAGGAGATAAAGAATATATTATATATATAGCTATACTAATTAAGTAGTGCTAGTTAGTACGCCTAACTGCTTATAGTCCTTAAGATTTTTAAAGGTCTTATACGCTATAGCGTAAGCTTTTTATTCTTTAAGTAAAGGTTTTTTATAAAAAGGCTTACTAGGTTATTAACTATAAAGGTTATAGGTTAGTATTTATTATTATAGTAGCGCTTTTAACGCTTTATAGCCTTTTCTTAATCAATCGCTAATCTAGCCCTTATCGCTTATAGCTATTTTAAGCGGTTTTATACTGCTAAGACTATATTATACTAAGGAGCGCTATTATTATAGCTGTTTTACTCCCTTTTTACAGTTACTTTAACCTTAAAGCGTACTTAAAGGTCTAGCTTTTAGCTATATAAGGATTTAAAGGGGCTTAGCTTTATTATTACGTTTAGCGTATTATTATATATAAATTAAGTAGTTAATAAAAGGGTAAGCAAATTTATTTACTCCTTTATTATAAAGTAGTAAAGGTATTACTTTAAGGTTTGATTAAACCTTTTAGTTTAACTATTCATTTAAAGATAAAAGGCAGTTAATAGTTACCTTTAAATCGTTATTTAGTAGTAGTACTCTGTTTAAGAATTACTAGTAAATATACTTCTTTAATTAAAGACTACGCCTTTTAGTATAACGCTATATCTAAGCCTTATATTTTAGTATATAACGTAAGTAAGGTCTTTAGCTATTATTAACATTATTATTATAAAGAAAAGGCTTATTTTTATAAAGCGGTTAATAATAATTAAAATAGTATTTACCTTTCTTTTAAAAGCGTTTTAGCTTATAATAAGCTAGTAATAAAGTTTATAAAGATTTACTTTTATAGTGCTTATAAAAAGGGTAGTAAATTTAGCTACTTATATAGTTTATACCTTTTAATTACCTAGTCTTAATAAACTAAGTAAAAGGTTATATACGTCTTTATATCCTTTTTTATACCTTTTTAATAAAAGTAGTGGTATAGTAGGCCTAAAGTCTTATTTACTATAAAATACTTAAAGGTTATGTTATTATAATAAAGTTATAATAGCTTTTAACGTAAGACTAAAGCGTTACTTATATATAAGCGCCTATTTTATAGTAGTAAGCCGTTTAACGTAATAAACTATAGTTTTATTACGCCTTTTATACTTATTATATAAGAGGTACACTTTTTAATAACTTATACTTTTATATTTACTTCTTAAGCTATAGCTATAGCCCTTTAAATTATATTAAAAGCACCTTCCTTAAAGTATAAATAAAGGGTAGTAATTATAGCTAATTACTAAGGTAGCTTAAAGTATAATAGGTTTTTATCTAGCCTTATAAAAGGCGTTAAACCTTTAATTAGCGTTATAGTAGTAATATTTATAAACTTTTACTACGTTATAGTCTTTCTTTATAACTTCTTATAGTACTATACACCCTTACAGCTAAGATTACGTAGACCTTAGTCAGGGTTGGGAAATTAATTTATTAATTTAGTTTTAACCTTAAATTAAATTAATTAAATTAATTGTACTAAAATTAAAATTAATTTTAAAAAAGCAAATTAATACTAAATTAAATTAATAAATTATTACTAAATTAATACAATTAATACAATTAATTAATTTTTTATATATTATAGCGCTAAGCTTATAAGCGTATGTCTACTCCTTATAAGGCTAGCCTTAGACTATATAATATAGCGCGCTTTACCTTAAAAGGCTAGCCTTCTATTTAATGAACTTTTATTATTAATTTTAGCTAAAAAGTAAAGAAATAAAATATACAATTAATTTTTTTAATTAATTTAGTATTAATTAATTTAATTTTAAGGCAAATTAAAATTAATTTTTTTTTATTAATTTAGTTTAAGGGTAAATTAATACTAAAAATTAATTTTAATTCAAATTAATACTAAAATTAACGAATTAATTTCCTAACACTGACTATTACCTTAAGACCTTTTTAAAGGATGCTATAAAGGTAAATAGCCCTTTTATTAAGGTATACCCTAAGGAAAGTCTAATTAGTTTTAATATATAGGTTAGTAAGGAAGTAAGGACTATATATATTATATAAATAAATAAGTTAGTAACCTTATATACATACTACAGCTTTTAAACCGCGCTAAAAACACTACTAAAGAAGTACTAGGCACTAAGGGCGGTTATTTACTTACCTAAGATTAAGGAGGTTATCCTAGTTAATAAGGAGAGCTTTCTTAAGAAGAAGCTAAAGTAACCTAGATTAAAGAGCGCTTATAGCCCTTTTATTAAACTTAATAAGATTAGGTTAAAGAAGGATTTAAGGGCTTAACCTTTAATAAGGGCTATAAAAGTTACTTATAAGTAAAACTACCTAATTAAAAAGCTTATTAAAGTTAGGAATATTAGTAAGATTAAAGCATAGGTTAACTAGGTCTTAAAAGAGCAGGCTGTAAGTATAGTAGCTATATTGCTTAATTAAACTTTAATAAAGACAAGGCTAAACTAACTAATGTAAAGCGTTAAGGAGGGGTTATATATAAGAAACCTTATAGCCCTTTAGTAAATATATGCCTTATAATTTTATACTAAGCTACCTTTTTAGTCTTTTTGTTTAAACCCCTTTATTAGCCTAAATAGTATAGGTAGTAGCTATAGGCTAATACGTTTATAATAATGTTTTAGCCGCTTTTAAAGCTAGCTATAAAACTAAATAAAAAGTAATTAGTTTTATTATTTATTTATTTATTTATACTTAAAGTACTTTATTTCTTTTTATTTTATTAAATAATTATACCTTTATTATACTAAGTATAAAAGAAGTACTCCTTTTTAATAAGGAAGCTAATTAGTATATACTATAATACTAAGTTTAGTTTATTTACTTTTACTTTTACTTTATTTTATTTTATTTTACTTTTATTTTATTTATTTTTAAAACAATTTAACTCTTATTAAAAAGCTAAGCAGCTTTATACCTAAATTAGTATTTAACGCCTTACCTTTTTAATATAAAGGTTATAATAAGGGTATAACACAGCCGCCTTATACTTATATATATAGCTTTTACCTTACTAACTTAACCAATCTTCCCGCTAAAAGGCGTAGCGTTACGTTCTTCCGCTCTAGCGTATAAAGTCTAATCAGACTTTACCTATATATATACTATTTCTAATTAGATTTAGTAAAGTTAGCTAAACATTAACCTAATTAAATTCCTTAATACATACACCTATTGTTCTTAATTAAACCTTTGCGTAATACTAAGGGAGAATCTATGCCCCTAGACCTTGTTACCTACGCTTCCTAGTGCTTTGGCTATAAGGAAGCTATATAGCCTTTGTAAAGGGTTTTTAATTAAATCTCTCCCTTTGCCTTCTTTAATAATAACTAAGTGGCTGTCCTAGTGCCTTAGCACCTAGGCTAGCGTTATTAGTAGTCTGCTAAAAGGAGGCAGACCTAATCCTCCTAGTACTAACATTGTTACTTTTTACTATTCTTTACGCTTCTTATTAGCAGCTTAAATAATAGCTTTTAGGTTGTCTTACTACTTAAAGGCAGGGTTTATATAGCGGTTAGTAAGTAGTAAGATTGTAAAGCTTACTACTTAGTCTTTAAATAGTAAAGGTCTTAAAGCAACGATACTAGCTAATAACAGGTTATAGTTTTTCGCTAAAAGTGTTTAAGAAGCTGGTAATAGTTACTTTAGACCGTTAATTAGCTAAAAGAAAGGGTTAAGATCTCCTTAATGCTAATAAAAGACGTCCTAGGCTTATAACCTGTTAAACTGTAGTTATAACTAATTAGATTTATAGTATAAAAAGGGTATAAATTTATTAAGGCTAAGGTAAGGCATAGGAGGAGCTAATATCCTTTTACTAGGTTATGTATATAAGGCACATAACCTCTTACGTAATAGATTATATAATAATAAGTAGTAATAGTAAAGTAAGGTCTTTAAATTGTTATAAGGGAAGTTACTACTACTTATTATATATAAGGTAGCTATATAAGTAAGTTTACTTTAATAGTACTTTATATAGGCTACCCTTAGTAAATAGTTACCCTTATTAAAAAGGTTTATATAGTTAATATAATAGTTTATAATATTTATAAATAGCCTTAAAATATAAGTAGTATATAAATCCTTATAAAGCGTAAAAGCCTTTAAGTAGGTAGTAAGTATAATAAGTAATAGTAATAGTAAGTATTTAAAAAGTAAATATAAGCTAGTTTTTCTTTCTAACTATAGTTTAAAGCCTTATATAGTAATATACGTAATCTAGGATTACGTGCTTTTTATATCTTTAGCTAGTTACCTGTTTTCTAGGTTATATAAACACTTACGTATTCTTAAAACTTAAGAAGTTAGGATTCTAGAAATGTAGGTCGATCGTGTTAACATACCTTTTTAAAGTCTTAATTTCTTAGGCTTTAAGAATACGTAAGTGTTTATATAACCTAGAAACTAAGTAACTGGCTAAAGATATAAGAAGTATATAATCTTAGATTATGTATATTACTATGTAAGGTACTAGACTATAGTTAAAAAGAATAATAAAAATCTTATATTTACCTTTTAAATATTTACTATTACCTTTGCTTACTATACTTACTGCCTAGTTAAAGGCTTTTACGCCCTTTAAGGATTTATATACTGCTTACGTTTTTAAGGCTATTTATAAACATTATAAACCTTGCGTTAACTACGTAAACTTTTTAAATAGGGTAACTGTTTACTAAGGGTAGCCTATATAAAGTACTATTAGGGTAAACTTCCTTACGTAACCGCCTTACGCGTAATACTAAACCTAAAATAATATTATTATATAATTAGCTTTTTAATAAGTACTAGTACTAGTATACTAGTTTCCTAACCCTAGCTATAAGGAAGCTATTTAGCCTCTATAAAGGGTTTTTAATTAAGTCTCTTCCTTCTTTTATATTAATAATAACTAAGTAGCTGTCCTACTACTACTCAGCTTATAAAACGAGTAATAGTATTATATTAGCAGTATAAAGATTATAAAGATAACTTTTATTTTACTAACTTAACTATCTTTTTTACTAAAAGGCATAGCTTTATATTCTTTTATATTAGTACATTACGTTTAACTAAACGCTACTTATATATATACTATTTAGATTGTATTTAGTTATATTAGCTAAATAAAAAAAACTTTACTTTTAATATATATATATATATATATAATTTATTTTACTTATATAGCCCTTATAAACTCTTAAAAATAGTAGTTATACCTTTAAACAATACTACTTACGCTACATAGTACTCTAGTCCTATAAAATGTACTTAACCTCCCTAAAAGGAACTTAATTAAATTTATCCTTTTACCTTTATTAAGAATAACTAAGTAGCTGTTCTGTTATTATAGTACTTAGGCTAGCTATTTATATAACGTTTATATTTTTAGGTTTATTACCTTTCTTTTAAAAAAGGTAGGCTTTTAAATATAGTATGGACCATATAAAAAAGACGTCTTTGAGATTTTAAATAAAAAAAAATTATGCGTCGGCCGGGAATCGAACCCGGGGCCTGTCGATGGCAACGACAGATTTTACCACTAAACCACCGACGCCGCTGTTAGAAAAATTGCCTGCAGTGACCATAAAGTAGCCTCGTCGCCTGTAAGTTCAATTATTAAAAAAATATTGAAGGACAAACATCCCTAGCGTAGCTTTTCCAATAATCCAAGACCTTTCCTTGTTGTATCTTGTGATCTAATGCCCCGCTTACGCGACAGTAACTCTATTAGATTCTCGACATCCTACAGTCGATGCGCTGATAATCATAATCAAGATACGACGTTATAAGCCATACAGAATAGAGGCGCATTATGTAGTAGCATTTGTCTAAATCCAGGCCAGTACCTCTTAAGATAAGAAGATATGCCATATATTCCGGCCATAAGACTTTACAGTTTAACATATTGTAACTAAAAACATTCGTAGATATGCGACACTTTAATGGTATACTACAGAATAGTCCTAACCCAGAGTTACGTCGTTTTAACGGTAACAGGGCGTTAGTATAAAATACGAAGCTGTCGGCGAATCAGCTATTCTCTATCCTACATACTCTTATTGTCGTTGCTATTGATACTGTTGGGGGGTAACTGGAAAACGGGCCAGGATACCGGTTCTGGACCGGGTCTTGTACTTGAAGTAAAGTATACACAAATTACGATCCGCAGTTATAACTGTATAGATACGTAGCTAAAGTTAATAGGGACGGTATTCTGCCATGTCAGTAAATGCTAAACACAACAATAAAGCGGTATAATATTTATTGTTGCCTTGTTATGCTACAGAAGACAATCTGATGGTGTGTGGCGGCTTAAGACCTCTATGCGCATTAAACAATTTATGCGTATTAAGAACCACGTACACATACGGCCACAGCTACATAGGCATCCCTTAGACTCTCTCTTCCTGCTAGGACCTACGAATATAGACGCCTTAGTGTTATCCCGACATTTACTAGACATACCTGCATGCGAAGGGTAATGATGCCCAAATTTGAACGGGAAAGCCGTGTTGAGGCTAGAACATCAACAGAGAAAAGAACTACCACGGCCCAGCGGTGTACACAACACCAAAACAAGCACGACACACAGTCATGATGAGATTGCATATACGAAACACGCGACAAGATCATGACAAACCGACAAGCCTGCCTCAATTGATGATAACCGCGCAGAAACACCAAAGATGCCCATATGTTACATAACTCCCAAACAAAAAGGCACATTAATTGTCGTCAACCCAACCTGACCAGCCCAAACCCGGAAACCGCAAAACAAAACCTAACCGCCGAAGCCGTACAGGGTGCGTCCCTGCCGCTTCAGGGCGTAGACAACGTCAAGAGACGTGACAGTCTTCCGCTTGGCGTGCTCGGTATATGTGACAGCATCGCGAATGACGCCCTCCAGGAACGACTTCAGAACACCTCGGGTCTCCTCGTAGATAACTGTACCGTGTCAGAGATGACTCAGATCACAGAGGGCGCAATTCACTCACGAGCAGAAATACGCTTGACACCGCCACGACGGGCCAGACGCCGGATAGCGGGCTTGGTGATACCCTGAATGTTGTCACGGAGAATCTTCCGGTGACGCTTCGCGCCGCCCTTGCCGAGACCCTTGCCACCTTTGCCACCTGGAGACAGTCAATACCCGTACCCGAAAAGTGATGATAGAGCAATGTAGGGTACTCACGTCCAGTCATTTTGATGTATTGGGGTTGGTAGTAATTTTCGTGAGTTGTCAGAACGAAGTTTCAGAGTATGCAGCCGAAAAGCGATGTAGAAGGGCGGGGAAGGTAGTGCTTTAAATGCGGACTGGTAGCATGACGGCTGATGTAGGCGGAACCCAGATCAGTTGGCTGATTTGAACAGGAGCCCGGAAATAGGAGCCGCGTGGGAAATAGCGCGAAAAGCAGTCGGTGCGAAAATGTGGCCAATCACATTTTGGTACTGATAAACATTGCTAGAAATACCTGTCCGCACTAGGCGCGTGTTTTTGGATGTCACAAAGGCTGCAGATCGAGGGACGCGCATGGGTCTACGGAGGCTAAGAACATGATCTCTATTTCTAAGTAATCGCATGTGAAGTTTAAGTGCGACGTAGGGGGGGAATACGTGGGTAGAGACAGAATGCAGAGGTAAAGCGAGCAATCATCATTTTCCATACGAGTACTCGTAGACCTTCACTTCAGTATTACTCGTAATCGTGCACAATAAACATTGAATCAACTGCGGGCTTCCTCTGGCACACTGAACTGGATCCCCCCACTGGCACTATTGGCCAATCATAAATTAGCATGCATTAATTCAAGTCGCAGCCGAGGAACAAAGAGCTCCCACCGTTATCTAATGAAGAGCGACCCACACCTCACCAAATGCGCAGAGTCCAGGCCCAAATTAATTATGGCAAAGGGCCCAAAGAAAAAACAAGGGAGGAAATCGCCTATAACCCCTTAGCGCCCCACACCTTCCGAATCAGCTTTTAACGCGCCCGCCACCACTGTTGCCTACTTAAACCTTTTGTCGCCCACCCCACCTACCCAAACCTTTTTTCTTACAACAGCATTTCCCACCCATCCAATCAACCACTTTCCCATCAAAACACATCTCCATTTCTTCTTACCATCAAGATGGCTCGCACCAAACAGACCGCCCGCAAGTCTACGGGTGGCAAGGCCCCCCGCAAGCAGCTGGCATCGAAGGCTGCCCGCAAGAGCGCCCCGTCCACCGGCGGTGTCAAGAAGCCTCACCGTTATAAGCCTGGTACCGTCGCTCTCCGTGAGATCCGTCGCTACCAGAAGTCGACGGAGCTTCTGATCCGCAAGCTCCCCTTCCAGCGTCTGGTAGGTGCCAAACGAACGCCTCATGTGACATCCGTTTCTAACAGACCAGGTTCGTGAGATTGCCCAGGACTTCAAGTCCGACCTGCGCTTCCAGTCGTCGGCCATCGGCGCTCTCCAGGAGTCGGTTGAGTCGTACTTGGTGTCCCTGTTCGAGGACACCAACCTGTGCGCCATCCACGCCAAGCGCGTCACTATCCAGTCGGTACGTTGCAACGAACAAACATCCATACATACATGGATAACAGGCTAACAATTGTACAGAAGGACATCCAACTGGCCCGCCGTCTCCGCGGCGAGCGTAACTAAGCAATATCACGAGGTTAAGTGGCATGCCCACACCTGGGATGGTTTAGTGATGACGGGGGTTCACTGGATGGGATAATATCACGGCGTTCTGATTGCGTTGGCTTCATGGCTTGAGGATTGTACATTACAGAAGACTAGCAGCGTGGACAGCTGCCATCAAATCATTGATTCATGACAACATATGCTCTACGGAGTATGATCCGTGATAATGCATGCTTACGCGACGTGATTACATGGCCCGGCACTGGTCGGATATCGGCCACAATGATGGTCATTCGCCGCGGAAGGTTTGGCTGGCCTATCTAGTGTAGGCCAGTGATTGCAAATAATACAGCTTGGCCCAGGAGATCTTGCCTCCTGCGACCACCGTGCCCAGCCCCTCTGATTGTTCTTCTTGCCCAGGCGAGTGCGGCCAGCGTCTTCGGTGGACACTCTGACAGCGGTTCTCTTCTCGTCGGCGCTGCAAAGGCTCGCGCCTAGTGTAGGCGTTCCTCTGTGATGCACTTGTACTTGTCTGCCCGATGTCAGCCGCCACCATATTGATACCGGAGAACAACTGCAAGAAGCGTGCACTTTGGATCAAGGGACGAGCCGTGTTGCCACACTGTCGCGTCGTGAGCGGAGCCGTTATCCGTGTTTATGAACTTTAAGAAGATTGGCTGTTTTCCCTAACCCGCTGAGGAAGACGAGGATGCACATTCATAATGAGGTTGGTCCACCGAGAACGTTATATGCGAAGACAGATACATCAAGCCATACATACAACAATGACTGCACATCAAACGGATCAAGTAGAATCACTCGCACACACAGCCCGCACCCCCCCTGCCCCCCCTTCCCGCCCGGTTATCATGCCGCCTCGACTCCGTGCATCGGATCGTAGTGTTCCATCGGAACTCTAGTCAGTACATCGAATGAGCCCGTGCCCGTTTTGCTTAGCCGCCCCATGACGATGCGGCTGCTCGGCGTCGTCAAGCCGTCCCAGTCGCCGTCCACCAGTGCGTCCTTTAGAAAAGCTAGTGTAGTCTCGAAGCTCATCTTGGTGAACGGGCTCACGTTCCCCTTGAGGCCGTAGCGGTTGAAGGGCATGAAGCCGCCGTTGCGCGTCATGTAATCACCAATCAGGTTGAGATGCCGCGGATCCACGCTGATGCCGTGCGACCCGAAGACCGCCCGCAACTCTCGGATGATTGTGTTCCGACACGCCTCCACACCGTAAATCTCCAGCACCGACACAATGTCGTTGGTCGAGATCTGGTTCGCGTCGATACAGTCACCGAACTGCTGCATCGCCCGCACGTTGGTGCCCACCGTATGCACAACTGGCTTCTTGACCGTCTGGCCAGTGAGCGCGTCCTCTACCTCGGCGTCCTCCACAAACGTGCACGCGCCCACGCCGATGATCTGCCGCACCACCGACCGTCGTACCGCGTCCTCCACCACGCTCAACATCAGCATCTTGGGCGCGTCCGCCGCCAGCTCCAGCGTGAACTCGCACCACTCGCCTAGCTTTTCGTCTGCCCGGAACCGGGTCACGTACTGGCTGGCCGCCTTCACGCGCGCCTCACGCTCCTTGGCCCGGGCCAGATCCACCTCCAGGAGCACCCCCTCCATCCGGTCTGCATCGCCGTCTTCGCTATCCTCATCACCACCGCTCTCGCGACCGTTGCTAGCGTGGTTGCCGCTTCCCCGTCGCCGCAGGGCCGCGGCGTCGGCCTCGTCGTCCGACAGCTCGTCTTCTTCGGCCGCTGTCCGGTCCATCTGCGCCTGGATCGCGTCGTCGTCATCGTCGTTGGGCCCGTACGACACTGCCTCATTCCGGTTGGCCCGCTGCTTCATACTGGTGGCATCGGTGCCGCCCTCGTCGTCGGTGTCGTTGTCCCTGCCATCCGCACCGCCGTCCTCTGCGTCCGGAGCCGCCGCCGCCACCTCCACGACGCCCGCCCGCACGCCAACCTCGGGAAGCGCTCCGCTGTTCGAGCTCTTCTCATGCTGCTTCAGAGCCTTGGCCATCAGCTTGCGCAGTGTAGGCATCAACCGCTTCTCGATCGCATCCAGGACATGTGACACTTCGATAGCGTATGTGGTTGCGTACTCTGGCGATGGGAAGAAGCGTAGACGAACGTCGAACATCTTGGCAATGGCGTACCCGACCCCCTTCCCGACACGCTCGTGCACGGTGATCTGGTCGAGCACGTGCGAGAGCGGAAGAAGGCTGATCGACTTGGCGAAATCCTCGCTCTGCTTCGCCGTGATGCCGTCGTTCAGCACAAGCGTCATCGCTGGCGTGGAGATCTTGGCACTCGCCGTCATCAGGATCTCTCGCAGACGGGGGATACCCAGCGTGACGTTCTTGGCAGAGTGACCTGCCAAGTGGAACGTGTTCAGCGTCATCTGCGTGGACGGTTCACCGACGGACTGTCCGGCCACGATGCCCACAGACTCGCCCGGCTCTACCTGCGACCGCAGGTACTTGGCAGCAAAAACGCGCTCGACAGACTTGCGGCCCATGGCTGCAGGTCCCGTACCGGGCCCATCCGTCTTGCTGTCCTTCTTGTCCTTGACCAGCCGATCTTTGTTCTCTCGGATGTACGTGGACATGGCGCTGAAATACTTCTCCGACATTGCATACGCATGCCGCGCCGGGTTGACGAGCGAATTGACCGGCTCTTCCGAGAAAGCTGGGTTGGTGCCAGCCTTCTTGATCATCCGCTTGGTCTGCTTGGCGAACTCTTCCCGGTGCTCGAACAGCGCTGCCGTCCGCGTATCAGAGAACTGCATATATGACATCTGCGAGTCCAGGTTGCGGAGCAGAAAGCTAAAGTCCGTCAGGTACTTCTGCTTGGTCACATCCAGGCCGTCCTCGCCGTACAGAAACTGCACCACGCTGCCATCGGCATCACGCACTGACGTGTCGTACGCAACCTTGAGGCCTTCCATCCCCTTGATGAGACATCTCTGGAGGTAGCCAGAACGCGACGTCTTCACGGCTGTATCGATAAGACCCTCGCGGCCGGCCATGTGATGGAAGAAGTACTCCTGCGGACGGATGCCCGTCAAAAAGCGGTTCACAATGTAGCCGCCCGCCCGCAGACTCGTGTCGTATTCGGGGAAGCACGGCAGCGATTTGCCGCTCACCATCAGCGGGACACGCCGGCCCTCCAGAACCTGCTGTCCCAGGTTGCAGGAAATCAAGTTCGCGTTCACGCCACTGCCCTTGGCACCGGAGATTGTCATAGACTGCATGTGGTTGTGCGGGAACCCCTTCTCTAGGCCGTCGGGCAAGCAAACCTTGGTCACGCTGCTCGAGAGGTTTGAGCTTTTGCTGTTCACCAGCGCATCCAGGCCCTCCTGTTTTCGGTCGTCTCGCATGACCTCCTCCATTCGGTGCAGGAGCTCGGGATCTTTGTTGGTTGGCTTCTGGTCCTCCAGACTGACGTAGGCCGCCGCAACCTCGAGGCCGATGCTCTCTGCCGCCCTCAGCTCCCGTCGACGGTTTGCCTCGCCCTCTGGCGTGAGCCGGAGATCATCCATGCCGCAGGTGAATGCACGCATGTTTAAAAGTCTTGTCAAGAGGCGGCCCATACTGCTGAGAAGCTTTCCCGCAACCGCCGCGCCGTACACCTCGTGGATAGCGTGGATGAAGCCGCCCGAGCTGGGCCCGAGATGAGCCTTGTCGAGAATGCCGGTGACCAGCACGCCATTTTGGAAGATGACGGTACCTTCCTCCGTGTGTGCTCCCCACCGGTTGGCAGGAACTTGGCACTTTCCGCTCATCCAGAGCTCGCCATGCGTGACTGGCTTGATATTCTTAAGGATGGTGGTGATGACCTGCTTGCCCGTCCACCGCGGCACCGGTTTTAACACAGCAGGCGGCACCAGCTCGATCCGCTCTCCTATGATGTGGCCGCTCTCCGGCCGAAGGGCGCTGTAGACAAGCTCCTGGTACTGGCTGCGTTGGAAGAACGTGTCTTTGCTGCACAGACTGACGGAAATGGAAAGATGGTCCTGAATGAGACCGCGCAGGGGCTTGCCCTGGGTTCCAGAGAGGTATTGATGGTCCGTATCGGCCAGTTGCAGGGCTTCCACACGTGCGATCTCGTTCTGGGGGAAGTGCATGTTCATCTCGTCTCCGTCAAAGTCGGCATTGTATGTGTTGCAGTTGGCGTAGTGCATGCGAATGGTCTTTTCGCCGGGAAGAACCCTGACCCGATGCCCCATGATAGAGGGCTTGTGCAGGGTAGGCTGGCGGTTCATGAGCACTACGTCGCCGTTGCTGAGGTGGCGGTAGACCTTCTTGCCGCGCATACCGCTGGAGCTGCTGCCGCTTGTCGGTGCTAGCAGTTGGTTTGCCAGTGCCATCCGTTCCTCGAGCGACTTGCTTCGCAGGTTGACCACCTGGCCAGTCTCGTTTTCGATCGCGGACGCGCCCGGCCACTTGTCCGTCCCGTTAATTACGGCCTGCTGCAGCACCTTGAAGTTGTGACTCGTCACAGGCTCGGGGTACGTCAGCTTGCGGGCAAACACGGGTGGCACGCCAATCTCGTTTGTCTCAATGTTCGGATCCGGCGAGATGACACTGCGGGCGGCAAAGTTGACACGCTTGCCCATCATGTTCTTCCGGAAGAGACCTTCCTTCTTCTCGAGCTTCTGCTTGATACCCTCCTCGATGCGCTTCGCATTCTGGCCCTGGACCGGGTTTTTGGTGCTGTCGATCAGAGAGTTGACGGCACTCTGAAGCTCTGTCCAGGCCTCGTGCAGTGCAATGATATCTCTGGCGGGCAGGCCCCCCAGACGCTGGCTCCCCGCCAGAATCTCGCGGTGGATATCGGCAACCTTAAAGGACGCGCCGAGGATGCCCTTGTAGAGCGAGTTCTGCTGTGCCTCGGTCACCTCGCTATCTCCAGAACGCGCCTCCGGCCGGTACTTGTTTGGCGGCACAAGAAGAGTCTCAATAAAGAACATGTCGGGGGACGTCTTGGCACCATTGATGTGTGGCCGGGAGCTGTAGACAAGCTGCAGGACTTCTTGTTCGTTGTAAAAGAGCAGTCGCAGTCTCTCCAAGACCTCCTGCGCGCTGATGTACCGTTGTCTAGTGGCGGGCTCTGACGCGACGTCCTTTTCGATCACGTTGCCTCTTTCGTCGAGCTCATCCGTGTCATTCTGGCCGGCGTCCGACTCATCGCTGGCCGAGTTGAGGTCAATGTCGGCAATGCCCTCGTCAGACACCGCATCCCGACCGGCCTGGCCGGGTTTGCGCCGGATGGCCAGGGCGTCGCGAACTTTGAGGTGGCCGGTGACCGCCATCTTCGCCTGCTCCTTGGGGTTGAGCGGCTTCTCAAAAATCTTCACAAATCGGTCTCTTCGGTAGCTGGGAGAGATGCCCTTGCAGCGGGCGCATTGCCTGCTGCTCACAATGTCTTTCATGAACTGTGCAACCAGGTCGCGACGCATCTCCGAGGCACCTTCGTGCTTGCTCTTCCGAATGTCTCCAGCCGACACTCTGTGGTTTTGCAGGACCTGCCGGACGTATGCAATTCGGGCCCGGGACACGCTGTCAGACAGAGTCATAGTCTCATCCTCGGCCTCCAGCTCCATCTGCGGAACGTCGGGAAGGGCCATGCCGCTATAGTCCTCTCCAATTGCGTCAATGTTCGTCGCCTCTGCCAAAAGCCCATACTGAAGCAGGCGAAGCTTGCACACGTATTGGTTAAGCTCCTTGGGCGATAGGCGGAAGTGGTGGCAATACATGCACTCGGCACGCAAGAGACGGAGGATCTGGTCCATGAAAACCGGGTGGTAGACGGGGACGGGAAGGTCGATATGCCCGGCATGTCCAGGGCACGACGACTGGCCGAGGTTGCAAGTTGTGCATCTGTACAGCCGCTGTTAGGACCCAAAAGCATAGAACAAGTCACGTCCCAGAAGATCTTCAACCCACGTACAGTGCGTCACACCACGCCCCCATGGCAAGGTCATAAAGACCACCCGGGACCGGGTTCAGGAGGCTGTCAAAGGTGCTTTCATTCTCGATGCGCCGGACGGAAGCTGCACGGATTTCTTGAGCGGAGAGGAACACAAATTCCACGCTCTCCACGAGGGATGACACCGGTTGCGAGATATTCATACTGCCTGAGCCGCCACTGGACGGCAGGAATGGGTTGCTGCAGTCGTTTTCTTTCCGAGGGTGTCTTTTGACAAGCTGGTGAGCCGTGTGGACGCAAGTCTCAAGCCTTGCCGACCATTTTCCCGGTAGACAGAATTGCTTAATTTTTCTGCGGCAGGGTAAAAAAAATTGGCGGTGGTGAGTGGCAGAACCATTCAGAGAGCTTTTACAGTGGGGCCCGCGATACGGTTTTGACCGCCTAAATCGAGGTTTCTGTCTGCTGTCGACAAGTCATCCGTAATAAATGGAAAACTGTTTGGAGATATGGTTTGGCAGGCGCCAAGGACTGAAGGCCGGCCCGCTCTCAGAATACACGTGGCTTTGATTTTTACACCATCCCAGAGCGGCCTATCTCTCTGCCTGCCCAACAGTCTAAACATCCAGTTTAGAAGAGACGTTGTGGAGAGAGTCAATAAGGCACGCTGAAACTTGGAGGGGCATCCACAAAGCCGTTTATAACCTCTGGTGATGCCAAATCAATGAGAGACGCCAGATGTCCCTAACGGTCTATTTGCAGCTCTTGCCAGGCCCGTGGGACTGGAGGCATCCCTCCAAGGGCCTTGCGATGGAGAGTCGACGTGGAGAAGTCGGCAGGTCAGCACCCAGCCATGCTGTCTTCGCTTCCTCTTGGCGAATACACTTACCGGAACAGCAACAACTACCGTGGCGAAGCGGGTCGGGCAGCGGGTAGCTTCTGGCTGTTCGCTCTGTGCCTGGCCGTCTCGGGATCTTCAGCACATGGTGTGGTTACAGGACATTGACACATGGCAGCGCATGTAAGATAAGATAGCAGCCAGGCCAGATCGGCATGTATCATACATACGAGTACTTGTATACTCGTAGCAGAATAAGTCGCACCGTGCCGGGTCGCATGCCAGGAGACAGCCTCTACCTGTGAGGGGTGAATGGTGCCAATGGACCCTTTAGAGATCCTATTACGGTGAAAATGCTAGCGATATATTCTCCACCAGACCAGCCCCTCGGCTTCACCGTCCGCACCTACCAACAACGGGTTGCGACCTGCATCTTATTCGTATGCAAACACGAGCCGCTCAGAACAAAGCAATGTCTGTGCGGGTAGACACGCATCCAATAGTCGAATAGTTGCGGGGTATGGAGTAATACTTGGCTGATGGAAAAGGCAGGTGAACCGCAACGCACGAACTATCCCGCGACACGAAGAGTTTAATACACATTCTCCTGACCCTTGAGTCTGTTGCGACTTGTAATGACGGCATACATGTGATAGATGCAGCCCATGGCCAAGGACTAAGGTGGGAGTGCACGTGCCTTTGCCCTGACTGTCGAAATGTCATACCACGGTGTCAATTGCGATCAGGACGACTGTCTTCGTCTGCGCTGCCACTCTTTTGGGCAGGTCACCATCACCTCGTGATAAAACGGGCTCGCACCGGAGCACCCCGAGATCGTGCCAAGTCACTGTGTGTGGCAAAGCCGACATGTTTCACTATCCTCCTTTCCCCACTTGTTTTTCTGCTCTCGTGGCGCGGTTCATGTAGGAGTACGGAGCCAGATATATTTCCAAGAATAAATCGTAAGCTGCATCGACACCAACCAAAGGGAAGACCGGTACTTAAGTGCCGGATATCGACCAGACGGACGGCAGCGGAGAACTCGATGAAAATCTCGCTCCCAGTACGTACTTCCGCGAGAATAGCCGCAAAGCCGCCGTCACATTGGTATAATTAGACGTTCGTACAGGCCCACTTAAGGCTGCAACAAGGCGATCCTTCAGCAGGGGTCCCATTTATCTTACTTGTACGAGTAGCAAGTCAGCATTCTAACAGGCCGTCTCAATTACCTCGCACAGCCCCACACGTCACTAAGCTGGGGAGGTGGCTTCAGGGCAACTAAGCACCTGGGTTAACGACTATCACACTGGACAGGTTGGCTGGCTTGGCGATGCTGTCTCGACACGGCAGCTCCTTCCCACGGCCGTGACCTGAAAATTTTGCATGCTCCATCTCTACCCCATAATGGGCCTGTTGTTTATTCCGCGCCAAAAAGTAAGATGACATGTTCGTCGCTGTTGAGACTCTTCCGAATGCGAACGCCAATTCCCCTAACCTGCCCATCAAACCCCATGCACCCCTATGTGCAGGGAACCAGGCGACGAAGGCATGAATAACGCACGGGGGAAAACATGATGGTATCGTACTCTTTGAAATATATGTGCGATCAACACACAGAAACTCGGTGACCAGGTATCCTGTCCCTTCACCGAGCATGTCCGAGGGCGTTCGGTGCCCTGCCTGCCCTTCCTTGTAGGCCATCGTGACCAACCAGTTGCAGATCAAGCTTGCCAAATATCAAAACGTTTCGAACAGCCGTCATCCATGTGTCTGTACCCACTTTAGCTCCTTTTCGTACTGCACTTCTCCAGCCAGGCTTACCTTCGTAGGGTGTCCTTGCGAGCAAATAAGCGACCGCAGAAGTCGCATCTGTGGTTGCGCTCCTTTGTGTGCACGCTCTGATGGTGCCGCTGCAGATCCGTCTTGCGCACAAACTTCTTGGCGCAGTTGGCTACCTGGCATGGGAATGGATACTCCCTCTTCTCGTCATGAGTCTCCATGTGGGCCTTGTAGTTGTAGCTGCGACTGAACAGCTTGCCACAGCCTTCAACCTCGCACTCGAAGTTGGCGTCCTCCTTTGTTGTTAACCGCCTGGTCGTCCGCCGTTGGCGGCGGGAGCGAGGCTGTTGCTGATCGGGGCCCAAAGGGCTCACTGCTGCGTGACGGTCGCCTTCGTCGACCGTGGTGTACGGGAGTGCCGCATCCGAGGTCGTCCGATCCCAAATTTCGGGGAGGTAGTCTTCGAGGTACCCGCCCAGTGCCTCGTCGCTGTGGGGAACACCATAGCCGCTTTGAGACTCGTTGAAATACGGTGCCTGAGCCGAGCCGGCCTGGAAAAATTGTGGCAGCTGGTCAATCCGATCGTATTCGGGCATGGGATCCTCTGACAGTCCTCGGGACGCGAGTGATCTGGAAGCGGCAGGTATGGGCTTTGCTGTAAGCAGAAGCAGTGGTTGTGACGATGGCACGATGTGTGGCTGAAAATGGGCCAGGCCTGGAGATGGAGCTGCCTGTGGTAGGGGTATCTGGCTCTGTGTGTGGTGTGCCTCGGTGTACGAATTCGGGTTCACCGAGGGCATCGGCGCCTCGGGGTTTTCAAATGGATAATAGTCTGTTGGGAAAATGGTGGACATGCCTACTGCTGTTGTAGGTGCCTGGATGGTGATCGTATGGTCCCACGTGGACTGGCTGGCGGAATCAAGGCTGCACAGCTGAATTTCCACGTCCGGCGGAAAGTCCATCAAGTATGCCGGGCCGCGTCCGTGATGGAGAGGCGAGAGCCCGCACGTCTGTATGGTTGGAGTTGGGGAAGGGTAGCCGTAGGACGAGCTTTCAGATGGACAGTATGATTTGGGGGTGGATGCGGGAGAGCGGCTGAGCGGAGGGGGGAGATCCATGACGGCCATGTGCCAGGACCGTTCTTGGTCGACGAGAGGAGCCGGGAAGTTTGCAGATGACAGGAGAGGACTAGGGAGCATGGAGGGGGTTATATACATTGTAGGAGAAAGTGCACGTTCACATTTGGCGAAGACCGCCGGGTGGAGGTGAAGTAGCCAAAGATAGTTTGAGGCTGATGTGGGTTGGGCCGTGAAGTAGCCAGTGTGGCGTGGGCCAGAAAGAGAAGTATACGAAAGAGGGCGGCTGTAAAAGACGATAAATTAAGAAAAAGAGTAGCTAAGAGAGATGCGCGCCCTTTTGTAACCCAATAGAGTAGTAGTAGTGGTGTTAGATCTGGATATGGGGGCGGAAAGAGGATGCTAAGCTTAGAAAAGCCGGCATACGACCACATGAGAGGTGGGAAGTAGACCGGGACGGGAGAAAAAGGCCGGTTGGCTTGCGATGCCGAGAGCAGCAGGGCAAGTAAAGCCGGCGGGACCAGAAAAAGTAAAGCTCGCTGGGATGACGTGGGGTGGCACCAGTCCATACGCTGCCCAGCAAGCGCAAGGTCCTCTCGTGGATGGGTGGCGGAACACCTGGCTACGAGTAGATGTCGTCAAAGTGCAGCAGTGGGCTGGCCGGTATGACCCCAGTACGTCTAGTTGGGTAACGAGACACCGGGTGCGGCAGTCGCCGGGAGACCTGGAAGCGGGCCTAGAGTCCGAGGGGGGGGGGGGGGGGGGGGGGGGGGGGGGGGGGGGGGTGTGTGAGTTAGGAGGGCGTGTAAGTCAGTGAGGAGGCGCAGGAAGAGACGTATCTTATCTCACGTCGACGTGAGAAGAGCCGAGGAACAACAGTTAGTCGCTCGGGGAGCCAGTCACACTATGAGAAGTCATTGGTAACCAGGGCTACACGCCGCCCTGCAAGGAGAACTGCGATGATCTTTCGATACGTGTCGACAATGGTGGCCTCGGTCGGGTTGCGACTCTGTAATACAGGCGCTAACGGCGGAAATTCCCCGTTTAAGCGGTCCACTGAAGGCGCCTTTCCAGCTCTATTATTCTTCACCCCAAAATGGTCCAGGCTCCAACCCAGAATAGCAGGACAGCCCCCCTCACCCTAGAGGAAGATGAAACACAGACTCGGCTTCTCGTCGTAAGATGAGTGCTGCGTGGCAGCCTTGTTTGTGCAGTAGATGAGTCAGTACCCAGGGCGAAGTCGATCCTGCGGACCACGCAAAGGCTCGCCATGGCCACAGACATCCTGTCGACACAATTGGACCACGTAGGTGGCAGGCAATGCGATCACCCCAGGGACAGAAGGGCCGTCCTGGCCGGTGGCTGGCGGCCATGTTGGGCAGGACTAGGCCTTCTGACCCAGTGTCTCTCTCATCACCAGCCCGGCTAGGCCACACAGCTCCACCGCGGCTTCACCGCTGCATTTTGCGGTGCTGCGGAGACTCGCACAGATCAGACAAGGAAACAAGCTCGCAGCAACGGCAGGCCCAGCCGGGCGTTGCTGGTCCACCAGGGTGCAAGACACTTGACACGAGGCGTGATGGCTGTGCCTGCAGGGGCGGCTGTCGGCCCTGTTTTCCGGGTCTGCGTAAATACTTGTAGCGTGCGGCCGGGCCTGATTGGCTGTGCCTGGCGATGACCTGCCCATTGTTCTCTAGGGCGTCGGGCAAATAATGCTCTCCAGGCCACAACTGCCAAATGCGTCCTCCACGCTGTGACCAGTCGCTTGCGGGATCCACGCCCCAACGAAAACGTTCCGCGGCGGAAGGTCGAAGCCTTTGACGTCCACGTGATGCTTCTGCATGCGATGCCGCTGGAGCGAGCGATGCCGGTGTGGCAATCGGGTTAGTTCGCCGATCACTGCCGTTTGCTGTATCGCTCGCACGATGTCTGGGGAGCATCGCTAAGCTAAGATGGGCGACAGAAATAGGCCCGTACTTACGAAAACCGCTGCGCATTCGCTAGGGGCTGGCTGCATCAGGCGCGCCTAGCACGAGCACCCTATTGGGGGAGGGGCCCGCCCGCAGATATGCATATAGAGTACTTGTATTGGAGGCGGATCGGATTGGTCTCACGCCGACCGGCAACGTTGCATTGACGTTCGTAGCTAGGAGGTCCAGAAATAGCTGGCCGTCTTTGATTGGGGAAGGATAATACGAGTAAGATATTTTGAACGTGGAATGCATCTTCGTGTGCCTCTAGCGTGGCTCATGAAGGATGAGTTCTGGGCGATGGTTCCTGGAATGCGGCCGACGTGTTATGCATCCGGCTATTTTTGTAGTCACGCAACCCGTGTACATACGTCGTAGCTCGCAGAATCAGTCAGAGTCATCGGGGGCGGTGAAGGAAATGCAGCATAAAAATAGTCAGTGTGTGGGAGCACAGAATGTGCCGAGCGGCGAGCGAGCCGGCAGTGGCGCAGGAAATGTTGGAGATCGCCGCCAGGATGCGCGCCAACGATGGCGGCCGTTTGGGTTTGACGATTTGAAACAGGAACAGTGCGAAAACGGCACCGTCTGCCATTCCACTGTTGGAAATGACTAACCCAAAACCAGCTTCAAGGCAGCCACAGCTATTTTCGCAGTTCCTCACTGCCTAGGCTCATCGCCCAGGCTCAACGCTCGCCGAATAGATATCTGCCCGCCCACAGAGTGGACGCCGGGGGAGCTGATACGCATTGGGACTCATCGTCTCGTCTCTCTATTTGAGCTCCCGGGCGGATTTCGCGGGCGAGAGCCCCCGAGGTGTTTTTCGACATGAAGTTCAACATCGAGTGAGTACTGCCCTTGAGGCTGCTATCTGCTCTGCACTACCGCCTTTGCTGACCAGCGTCATACCGGCCCAGTGACCTGCCGGTCTTGTTTCCCTACCCGCGGATCTATCCAGGTGCGCGTGGCCTCCTAGACATATGCTCACCGACTGCGCAGCCTTTATGGATACAGGTGCTGACGATGCGAGATTAGAACAATATGCGTGAGCGTGGCCCGAATCCCATTTGACCTGGCCCCAGCCTGCCCTGCCGTCGTGCCGTTCCCGCTGACCGGATATGCCTGAAAGATACATGTGTGATTTGAAGAGTATGTGCTGCCGCGCCAGCCTTCCACCGGGCGGCGGAATCCCTGCTGACCGTCGGGCCCAGGGACCCTCGATGCAACGGGCCACTGCGTCCTGGAGATGCCTTCGGGCACGGGAAAGACAGTTTCCCTCCTCTCGCTCATTGTTGCTTATCAGCAGTACTACCCCAGTCAGCGCAAGCTGATCTACTGCTCTCGTTAGTGCTCGCACGCCTGCATGTGGCCTCGGTCTGAGAGTCTAACACGGCGGCCGACGTGACCTAGGTACAATGTCGGAAATCGAAAAGGCCCTGGCCGAGCTGAAGGCTCTGATGAAATACCGTGAGCAGGAGCTTGGCTACGTGGAGGAATTCCGCGGTCTCGGCCTGACGAGCCGGAAAAACCTTTGCCTGCACCCTTCCGTCAAACGCGAAAAGAGCGGCAGCGTGGTGGATGCCCGCTGCCGCAGTCTGACGGCCGGATTCGTGAGGGAGAAGAAGGAGCGCGGTGAAGACGTGAACGTGTGCATATACCACGATGTGTGTCTACGTGTTGCTTCCGAACCCGTCCCGTCAATGGAGTGGCTGCTGACGTCACTGTGCCGCAGAATCTGGACAAGCTTGAGCCGCACAACCTCATCCCGAATGGCGTGTGGACGCTCGATGGCCTGCTGCGCTATGGCGAGGAGCACAAGCAGTGCCCATACTTCACCTCGCGGCGCATGGTAAGGAGCAGCCTGGAGACGCAGCGTGGGGCACGGCTAATATGGGGCAGATGCAATTCTGCAACGTCATCATCTACTCGTATCACTACCTGCTGGACCCCAAGATCGCCGAGCGGGTGTCGAAGGAGCTGTCGAAAGACTGCATCGTGGTGTTTGACGAGGCGCACAACATTGACAATGTCTGCATTGAGTCGCTGAGCACGGACATTACGGAGGATTCTCTGCGGAAGGCGACGCGGGGGGCGCAGAACCTGGAGAAGAAGATCAACGAGATGCGCGAGACAGACCAGAAGCAGCTGGAGAACGAGTACCAGAAGCTGGTGCAGGGGCTCAGAGAGGCCGACGAGGCCCGGGCGGAGGACGCCTTTATGACCAACCCAAGTCTGTGGCGCACCGTTGCGAGGTCCATGAGAAGGAAGTGCTTGCTGACCGTCTGCTCCGTCTTTGTACAGCGCTCCCCGAGGACCTTCTCAAGGAGGCGGTGCCGGGCAACATCCGACGAGCGGAGCACTTTGTGGCGTTTCTCAAGCGGTTCATTGAGTACCTCAAGGTGGGTGGAAATGGTGGCTGGCTGACGGGGTGGAGCGGCTGTTGACAACCGTTGGAATCGCAGACGCGCATGAAGGTGCGGCAGGTGATCTCGGAGACGCCGCCGTCGTTCCTGGCCCATCTGAAGGAGTACACGTTTATCGAGAAGAAGCCGCTGCGGTTTTGCGCGGAGCGGCTGGCGTCGCTGGTGCGGACGCTGGAGCTGACCAGCATCGAGGACTACCAGCCGCTGCGGGAGGTGGCGACGTTTGCGACGCTGGTGGCGACGTACGAGAAGGGATTCCTGCTGATCCTGGAGCCGTTTGAGTCGGACACGGCGGAGGTGCCGAACCCGGTGCTGCACTTTACGTGCCTGGACGCGGCGATTGCGATCAAGCCGGTGTTTGAGCGGTTCAGCAGCGTGATCATCACGTCGGGGACGATTTCGCCGCTGGAAATGTACCCCAAGATGCTGGGGTTCAACACGGTGGTGCAGGAGTCGTACGCGATGACGCTGGCGCGGCGGTCCTTTCTGCCGATGATTGTGACGCGGGGCAGCGACCAGGCGGCCATGTCGACGAGCTTCCAGGTGCGCAACGAGCCGAGCGTGGTGCGCAACTACGGGACGCTCCTGACGGAGTTTGCGCGGATCACGCCGGACGGGCTGGTGGTGTTCTTCCCGTCGTACCTGTACATGGAGTCGATCATCAGCATGTGGCAGGGCATGGGCATCCTGGACGAGGTGTGGAAGTACAAGCTGATCCTGGTGGAGACGCCGGACGCGCAGGAGACGTCGCTGGCGCTGGAGACGTACCGGACGGCGTGCTGCAACGGGCGGGGCGCGGTTCTGCTGTGCGTGGCGCGCGGCAAGGTGTCGGAGGGCATCGATTTCGACCACCAGTACGGGCGGACGGTGCTGTCGATTGGCGTGCCGTTCCAGTACACGGAGTCGCGCATTCTCAAGGCGCGGCTGGAGTTTCTGCGCGAGACGTACCGGATCCGCGAGAACGACTTCCTATCGTTTGACGCGATGCGCCACGCGGCGCAGTGTCTCGGCCGCGTGCTGCGCGGCAAGGACGACTACGGCGTCATGGTGCTTGCGGACCGGCGGTTCCAGAAGAAGCGGAGCCAGCTGCCCAAGTGGATCAACCAGGCGCTGCTGGAGGCGGACGCGAACCTGAGCACCGACATGGCGGTCAGCAATGCCAAGAGGTTTTTGCGCGACATGGCGCAGCCGTTCCACGCGCGCGACCAGGAGGGGATCAGCACGTGGAGCCTGGCGGACCTGAGGAAGCACCAAGAAAAGGCCGACCAAGACCGAATTGCCGAGCTGCACCAGCAGATCAACGGGGCCGGCCTGGCGCGGTACGCGACGGCCGAGGTGGCTGCGGCTGAGGGATTCGAGGACGGGGAGGTGGACGCGGTGATGATGGAACTGGACGAGGCCGACGGAGAGCGGTAGG
>RQWE01000084.1:0-65627 GCA_004028395.1 Leptographium galeiforme
GGGGGTGCTGCTGTTTTGGTGGCAGTGGGGGGGGTGTGTGACCCCCCCTCTCTCTTTTCCCCCCCGAAGATCTCGACTCCGCTCCGCTCCTGCGCTACCACGATTATTTTCCATTTGTGCTGCCCCCCCCCCCCCTTTTGTTGGGAACAGGCGGTTCGGGCGGTCTGGCGCCCGCCGCGGCGCTCCCAAGTGCTACGTACTCCGTGAGGCATGCTGGTCTATTCCTGGGCGCACTCCAGATGCGGCACGACCACCAAAGGCCCAGTTCCCGGCACCACTTCTAGCACCAATGACGCGATTCGCGCTGGAAATCCGCTGAGCCTTGCCCTATTACGACGTACGGAGTACAAACCCAAGAAAACACGATCCCACCCCCGACGTCTGGAACAATGCGTGTCAAAAGGCTGTTGCGACTTCGGGCGCATTTTGTGCCGTACTGTTAAGATCTGACTGGACTGCCAGCCCAGCCCAGCCTGCCCAGCCCTTTTGGGAGGCCCACGTCAGCTGAGTGGGCAAGTCCAAGCCCACGTCCGCAAACCGCTTCAGTATCAACATCTTGCCACTTTTTTTCCCGCCGTCGTGGGAGGACACATGCTGTGACATGCCGCTCATACGATGACCAGGCCGTGGACCTCTTTGCACAGCATCTTCTCATTACGATTCATGCAAAGGCACATGACCTCGTACTCATCCACACCATATCGCAGTGGGAGGGGAAAAAGACAGGTGGGTGGGGGGGAGGCAGCCGCAGCGTGTTCTGGAGCTGATCACTCGTCGGCCTCGATGTGGCGGTCAGCCCACCACGAGGACAAAGTATCTGTAAAGTACCGCCCGCCTGCCGTCGACGCCCTCACTTTGCTGATGGACAGCGATAGTCCGTTTTGGGTAACGTGCTCTTGATGCGGAGACTAATGTCGCTAAAAGGCTGTGTGGGTCGCCAAGGTCGGAATGCTGGCCAGAGCTGAGTACGAGTGCGAAGCAGCCCAAGCACAGGCCCCTGCGACATCGGCTGCTGGGCCGCTGCTGGGCCGCCGGCAAGGCTCCGACACCGAAAAGAGCAAAGCCCAGACGCCCAGACGCACAGGTACAGCATCAACCATCCCACCACCACAATCACGGGCTCTTGGGAATACTTTGAAAATACTTTTTAAAAAACTTAATTGCTCAAATCTGTTTACTTCTCTTTTCCGTACCGAAAACGCCATTTGACTATCCGAATCCGTGGGCAAGGGTATTGGCGGAAACAAAAATAGCAACAGGGAAAACTTTCCGTAGGATACTTACCAGCCGGACACCCTTGACGAGCAAGTTTGCCCTCTTCCATCCGTCCAGTAGCGACCAGCCAAAAACTGCAGCCCAAAGCTGCAGCAGTAGCCAACACCACCGACAGTGTCAACACTAATGGTCCCAGCACATGCCGAGCAGAACAAAGAACCATTAGAATAGTCTAGCTGCCAGTCCAGTATGGACAAATAGACCGAAAAAACCCTCGGGACCACAGAAGCCGTCGCGATGGCCGTCGAGTCAAGGATGACTCGACGGCAAACTCAAAGCCCTCGGGAAGCCGGACAGGAAAAACCCTCTGAAATCTGCCACAATAAAAACCCTCAAAATCCAGCGCAAACAGACGAGACGGGACCCATCACGCAATTCTCACACGGTCACCCAAATGGGATCATCCTCCCCTGAGGACGCCCCAATCACACGAGCCATAGCCAGCAAGCCAACCAGTCATCAGGTCATCAGTCTCTGATAAGAGACAAAGCCCACGGATAGGATCGAGCCCTCAGTTGCAGCATCGCAGCCTTCTTCCGCCCCCGCCCCCCTTCTCTTCCCGCAAAGCAGGACGAGGGGAGGGGGCATCCGACAGCCTTCTCTCACGAGTTCCCAACCGCTCAGACACTCCCACAACGCCTCTAGTTGCCCAGAGACGGCGAGGTGATGAGACCATTGAGCCGACAGCGAACCAAGCCAAAACCAACGCAGTGTGCCAACGAGCCCTCCGGACATTGCTATGCGGCGAGGACAAAAGGCGAGTCAACAAGGACCCCACCCTCTCCTCCCGAACTCCTCCCGAAACTCCCCCCTTTCCTCATATCCTTATCCCCTCTAAAACGTCGTCTTCTTGCCCTGGAAGCCACCGCGGCCGCCGCCACGGCCACGGCCACCACCGCGGTCGCCGAAGCCACCACGGCCGCCACCGCGACCACGGCCACCACGGTCACCAAAGCCGCCACGGCCACCACCACGGCCGCCGCCACGGCCACCGCCGCCGCTGAACCCGTCGCGAGGCGGCCGGGGGGTCGAGTAGTCCAGACGCACGTTGCGGCCGGCGCACTCCTGGCCGTTCAGGTCCGCAAAGGCCTTGGTGGCATCCTCCACCGAGTAGAACGAAACGTAGCCGAAACCCTTGGGGCGACCAGTCTCCCTGTGATATGGTTAGGACATGTTTGGAAGCAGACAGGCAGTAGGTGGTAAATCAGCAAACACTCACATGTCAGTGGGCAGGCGCAGGCTCTTGACGTTGGCCACCTCGGCGAAAAAGGCCGAGACGGTGTCCTCATCAGCGTCAAACGACAGGTTGCCGACAAAGAGCGTGTCGCTCTCCGGGCTGGTCACATCGCCGTACTTCTTGGCGCGGTTCGCCGGCTGCGAGTCGTCCTTCTTGGCACGGCCAGTCGAGAAGTCAATCTTGAGCTCACGGCCGTCCAGGAAGTAGCCAGTCATCTTGTCAAAGGCGACCTGGGCGTGCTCAACCGAGTCAAACTCGACGTAGCCGAAGCCGCGCGACCGCTGCGTCTCGCGGTCCGTGATCACGCGCGCGCCCGTCAGACCCTCAAAGCCCTTGAACTCGTCGTACAGCACGCTGTCGTCCACGTTCCAGCTCAGGTTGCCCGCGAAGAGCGTGGCCGACTTCTCGCCGTCATCCTCCTCCGTCTTGGCCTTCTTGGCCACCGCAGGCTCCTCATCATCGGCCTTGCGCTTCTTGGACGGCTCCTCGGTCTTCTCCTCAGTCTTCTCCTCAGCCTCGTCAGACGAAGAGTCCGAGTCGTCCGAGTCCGAGTCAGACTGTGACAAAGTAGAGTCAGTATAAAGTAGACTAGTGAAAAGGGACACCAAACAGCAATACTCACAGTGTCCTTCTTGGCCTCGGCCTTGTCGCTGCTCTCCTCCTCCTCATCGGCCGACGAGTCCGAGTCGGACTCGGAGTCCGACGACTCAGCCTTGGCAACCTTGGTAACCTTGGCAGCCTTGCCGTTGGCCTTGGCCTTGGTCTTCTCCTCGGCCTCAGACTCGGACGACTCAGAGTCAGAGTCCTCCTCGCTCTCCTCGGAATCATCAGAATCCTCAGAGTCCTCAGACTCCTCAGACTCCGACTCAACCTTCTTGGACTTCTTGGACTTCTCCTTGCCGTTGGTGGCCTTGACAGCCTTGGCAGGCTTCACGGCCTTGGCCGGGGCAGCCGCCTTGACGACCTTGGGAGCCGCCACCTCGGCGCCCTTCTTCTGCTTGAGCTCCTTGGACTTGCCCATTTTGAGTGATGTGTGATGAAAGGATGGGGTGGAAGAAGCAATGGATAGATGGGAAAGGTAAAGGCTTGAAAAGAATAGACAAAAGGCCGATATTGTTTGGTACAGGAGCAGAGTCGCAAACCAGAAGGAGGGAGTATGGGGTCTATAAATGGGAAATTTTTTTCTTTCTGGCGGCAAAATTCTCTGCGATCAAAAAAAAAATTAGCGTGGTTGGTATTAGCTGCATGAGTGGAGAGCAGGCGGTGAATGGTCATCAGTAATGACTTTCTTGTCCTGAATCTCAAGGCACCAACTTCTTAGTTCCTATTGCCGAGCTAGACTGATCTTTCCGTTCCTACGGCAAAAGAGTCAAGACACACGACTCCGGTTGCGATTTGGCCGGTCGATTGTTCAGTTTTTGTTGGAACCCTCCAAACCAGAACGAGCCCCCGTCAGCACCCCGTCCTCCTCCTCCGTCACCATGCCGACTCCCGAATCGGCCGCCTTCCTGGCCAAGAAGCCGACCGTCCCGCCAACCTTTGACGGGGTGGACTACGACGACACCAAGCGCTTAAAGCAGGCCCAGGATGCCATTGTCCGGGAGCAGTGGGTTCAGGTCATGATGGGCCGGCTGGTGCGGGATGAGATGGGCAAGTGCTACTACCGGGAGGGCGTGAACCATCTGGAGAAGTGCGGCCATTTGCGCGGTAGGTGCCATCCCTCTCTGGCCAAGGACGACGGGCAAGCGGCGCTGGGGACGCAATGCTAAACATTCCGGATTGTCTCCATACAGAGCGGTACCTGCAGTTGCTCAAGTCCGCGAGAGTCAAGGGCTACATGTTCGACCAGGAGAACTACTTCTCCAAGCCGGAGGCCCAGCCATAGAGGCGCACCACCGCTTTTCTTACGGCCGCGATCTGCCCTTTCCAGGCAGAGGAAGCAGAGCACTTTGATGACACCGTCGGCCTGTCTAATGAAGAGAAGGAGGGTTTGGTGGGATGGGCTTGACTTTGGTGGCTCGGCAGGATAACCGTCCCAACATTGGCTTTCCTGACCAAGGGAAATGTACATACTTTGTTACGAAATGCACTTTTTGAAATGATCCCCCATGCCCTCGTAGACTTTCTGATTGGCCCATCGCAGCCGCAGCCTGTTGCCGCCGGAAGAGCAGGCCAACTTGCCAAAGCCGTGCTGTAATTTTTCTGGCCAGATGAGCTCACCCGAAACGGGTGGATTCTGATTGGCCCAAACTACCCAATCGGCGTCGGACGTTAACTGCTGTCGACATGAACACCAGCAATGCAATTGTTCTTTTGAAGCAGCCAGTCCATTCACACGCTGGCTCTCTTCTCCATGGCCGAATTAATCGATATGACCATGCATGGCAAACGTACTGGCTGTTTCTGGCCCTGGGCGGACTCCCCATCGTAAAGTCACGTGCCTTGCGAGGCTATGCCTCTTGATGGCGGAAAAGATGGGGTCCTAAAATTCGAATCGGCTCTATTTTCGAGAGACGGTGGATTTTGGTCTCGCCAGACTTACTGCCCCCCGCGCCTTTTTGAATTCGCCACGGTCTCTGCCCCCTCGCCACGATGAGCGCTTGCCAGATAGCGATACGGCGGACGATCTGCCGTCCGGTGCTGTCGTCGGCGGTCGTGCGCCCGTGCCCGCGGAGCCTCGCGTCCTTTTCCACAAGTAGTCCGAGAGCGACACCGCCACCACCACCAGCGGCGGCCGAAGCGGCGCCAGCGGCTGCGGACGCGGCGCTGGAACTAGTGGAGGCGACAGCAGCAGCAGCAGCATCAGCAGCAGCAGCAGCAGCCGCGGCCGTCACGCGGTCCTCTTGTCCGGAGGGCACGGTTCTGGCGGGCCTCAACTACTTCAAGGGCAAGACGGACCCGGTGGCCAAGGCGGACGACCAGTACCCAGAGTGGCTGTGGGACTGCCTCAGCGTGATGAAGAAGGCGACGTCGGCCGACGACGCAGAGGCCGGTGACGAGTTTTGTAGGTACCGCCTCTGGTAAACTGAGACTCGAGCTGTTATGCTGACATTTTTTTTTTCCCTCAACTCCAGCAAAGTCCAAGAAGCAGCGCAAGATGGCGGCCAAGCGACAGCGCGAGCTCGAGGCCCGGGTGATGGCGACGGGCAACCTCGAGGCCCTGGCACCCAAGATCCCGCTGCAGCACCAGACGATCAACCTGCCGATCGGCGAGGGCGGGCCGACCGACGTGGACGGCGCGCTGCTGGCGGCGGACAAGCGGGGAGACCTGCGCAAGGCGCTGCGCAAGGAGCGGCGGGCCAAGATCAAGGAGAACAACTACCTGCGGTCCATGTGATCCATGTGATCCAACTGGAACCAACCCTTGGGCAGGCGCCCACGGCAACGACGCCCCTGTACGAATACAACAGTAGACGCATCAAACGAAAAAAAAAAAAACGCTCTCTCTATTGGTAGCATAAACGGATTTTGGGGTTGGAAAAAAACGTATAGCACAGTGGGAAATACAGGGGGCCCAGGCCGCGTTTTGCAGAGCCAAAGGTGTCGGGTACGCCGCCCTTTTAAGCCAGCAAGTTTGGCATGTCCGCTTTTGAAATACAGTACGCCTAAACGCCTTGCTCGTTCCTTCCCCAGCCTTGTGACATCCGTAGCCTGGCGGTTGCTCATCGTCGCAGTAAAACGCCGTGCCAAAAAAAAGGAAAACCACAATTTACCCAGCAACGGTAGACACCGTACAGCAGCTCTATTCCTCCTCGTCCACCTCGCCAATGGAGGCCTGCTTCAGACGCAGCTCCGACATGACGCGCTTCTTGTTTTCCTCAATGCGCTTGCGCAGCAGCAGGTTCTGGGTCGCGGCGAGGTTCTTGTCGAGTGCCTGCAGCTGCTTCTTGAGCTCGTTGATGTCTTCGCGCACGCCCTTGACCATTTCCACCTGGGCCAGCTCGTCTTCGTCCATATCGTCCTCGTCGTCCTCGTCGTCGTCTTCCTCGTCTTCGTCCGCGTCCGCGTCGGACGCCTCGCTCTCGGCGGCGGCGGCTCCCTCGGGCTTGTCGACCCCGGCCGCGGCCTCGGCGGCGACGGTAGTCGGCGTCTCGGCAGCCGTCGCCGCACCGCCGTCGTCGTCGCCATCCTCTTCCAGGAACATGGCCTCGAGCTCGGCGTCGTCGATCTCGGCCGCGGCGACGTCCTGCATCGGCCCAAAGTAGTCGTCGTCAACCTCGCCGTAGGCGTCCTCCTCGCCCTCCTCCATCTCGCCCTCCTCGGCGACAGCCTCGGCAGTCGCGGCGTCCGTGGCGGTACGGCCATCATCAATGAGCTCCCACTTGGTCTCGACGGCGGCGCGGTCGTCGCTGAGCAGCCGCTGCAGCTCGGCCTCCTTGTCCTTGATCTCCTTCTTGGAGAGGCGCTTGCGGAAGCGGCGGTGGATGCAGTCGTGCATGGGCGGCGTCAGGCCGTGCGGCCAGCGGTAGTCCTTGGTCACCATAGCCGGCAGCGGGAGGCTCTTAGCTTCGGCTTCGTCGGCCACGGTAGAAAAGACGAGCAGCATCTGGCAGACGTCGGCACTCTTCATGAAGTTGCGCTTGTCCCAGGTCTTCATGCCCTCGGTGATGGTCGGCAAGTCGACCAGCACGCCGACAAAGCGGGTGCCGTTGACGGTCACCAGGGCGCGGCGGTCCACGCCCGGCAGCCAGCGGAGCTGCAAATCGGCGCCGCCATCCCTCACCGGGACGCCGATTTTGCGCTCGTCCACCATGCGGCGCAGGTAGTCGCAGTGCGTGCCGGGAGGCATGCGCAGGACAAACTCCTCCTCAATGGTCGGGTCGGCCTCGCGGCCCTCTTCTTCGGAGTCGTAGCCCTCGCCCCTGGAGTGCGGGGGGGCCTCCTTTGGGATCTGCTTGAGGACGATGCTGGCCGGCTTGACTTGGAGCGACTTCCGCACAATCAGCTTGGGTCGTTTGGGAGGGCCGGCGGTCAGTGTCCGTCTGGTTTCGTCGTCGCTATCGTCGAAATCATGGGCGCGCTTCTTCGCCGTCGGCTTCGATACTCGTCCCTTCTGAGTCATAGTCACACTAGGCGGAAGAGAAGCAGACGGAGTCGCAGACAGGCCGGTGGATGTAGGAAAGGACGGCACACGGTCGCGAGCCGTGGCGGGCGTCGGTGGTTGGGATCGTTTGAGGACGATCTTGGTGCCCCCAGCCGGGGTCGTGGGCGTCGGGGTCATGGCCGAGGGTGTCGCAACGAGCTGCGCGGGCGAGTTGGAAGGGTACGTGAAGGAGCTGCCGGGGGGCTTGAGCTTCAGGGTGACTGGGCGGGCCGGCTTTGCCCGTGGTTGCGGTGGGGGCGGCATTGTGAGTAGAGGTGAAAACGGAAGAGCGTCTCCGGTAATGTCGGGAGCTTCGCGGAGGGATGGCGGTCGAGAGTCGCTGGTGGAGGAGCGCGATGTTTCGAGAGACGAGGAGAGAGCAGAGAGAGGAAAAAATATTGAGGGCGAAGCCTGAGGGTAGGGCTAGGGACTGCCGGAGAAAAAAAGAGCGTGATTCATCGAGAAAACCAACAGAATAATTCGAAGATTACTATGGTATCGTACAACTGCCTGTTGGGCGCAAGGAAGGACGCGGCCGGAAGAGGAAAAAAAGCAACAGTGTCGTTTGCGCGAAGCCTGGGGAAGCGGCCATTGTTTGTAATTAAGTGGGTCCCTCGCATTCAAGATTTTGGTCTGAATGCGGCAGGGGACTTGACAGGACAGGTAGCACAAACAAGCAAGCGCGCCTGCCGACTACTGCTCGATGTGCAAGGTGGTGGGAAGTCTGAGTCGAACAGGGAGCAGCTGGTGACGACGAGAAAGACGACCACAAGGCAAGCCGACGAGCGACGAGCGACAGTGACGAGCAACGGCGACGAGCAACGAGCAACGAGCGACGACAGAACTAGCGACACGACGACACGACGACGACACGACGCGACGACGGCCAATACAAAGGCTCTTCTTTCGTCTTTCCGTCTTTCCATCTCACCTAAGTCTCCACGCTCGACACCATGCCCCCCCCGCCACCGCTCTTCCACAGCCTGCTGCGGCCCTGCGTGCTGCAGATCCTGCGTGCCCAGGGCTACTACGCGGCGCGCACGTCCGTCGTCGACAGCCTCACCGACATGGCCGCGCGGTACCTGACGGCGCTGTGCGAGACCACGGCGCGACACGCCGCGCACAACAGCACCGTGTGCTCGGGCACGGCGCCGACCGTGGTGGACGTGCGGCTCGCGTTTGAGGAGTGCGGCGTGCTGCAGCCGCCGTCGGGCTTTGAGGGCCCGGACTGGTCGGGCGAGGACACGCGCAGCGTCGAGGAGTTTATCGAGTGGGTGTGCGGACCGCGCAACCGCGAGATCAAGCGCGTCGCGCTCGATGGCGACGACGAGAACTCGGACTATCTGAGTGGTGGGTTTTTTTTTTTTTTTTTTACCTTCTCCGTCTTTTCTTTTCAGTCTTTTTTTTTTCTAGTCTTTCTTCTATTCTGTTCCTAACTTCCAGTCCTCAAAAAAAAACACAGCAAGACCGGAGAAGACTCAAAGTACAGCGGCACGATCCTCGGGCGCGGCAACGAACACGGCGACGTCGTGGTCGAGGGCGGCGAGTTCCCCAGCATCCTGTCGTGGCAGGAGAAGCGATGGCAGGACCGCGAGCTGCCGCCCCCGACGCCAGCACCAGACGGCGAGACACGGGGCGAACATGTCCGGTCAGGGAGCGCCAGCTCAGGGCTCAGCTCAATGGACGCCCGGTCCATGGAAGACATGGAGCTGGAGTTCGCGGCGCCACCGTAAAAGCAGTCGGCGCCAGCAGGGTTCGGGAAGTGGGAGGCATAGCGTTTGGCGTTGCATGGGGCGCAGGGAAGCATTGCATTTGTGGTCTCAACAATCTGCCTAGTACATTCAGACTTTTGGTTTCTTATTTCTTGTTTCTTGATGTTCTTTCTTGAATTCTTTTCTTCCCGTCTCTCACAACTTGTCGTCGCTCCTCTTGGACTCCATGACACGGTCAAGATTGAATGCGGCGCTGATGAGGGCCAGGTGGCTAAAGGCCTGTGGTGTGTTGCCCAGCTGCTCGCCGCTGCGTGAGATCTCCTCGGAGAACATGCTGAGGTGGTTGCTGAAGCTCAGCATATTCTCAAACAGGTTGACGGCCCGCACGAGATAGCGCGGCTCGTAGACGCTGGCGCGACACATGGCCTCGACCAGCCAAAAGGTGCACATGCTAAAGGCACCCTCGCGGCCGCCGACGCCTGTGAATGTTAGCGCGGGGGGGTGGGCCGAGGGCGGGGGAGGCGAGGAGCACGGCAGCGTACCATCTTCAGAGACATCGGTGTCATAACGGTACACCAGGCCAGTGCTCGTGAGGCCGCCCTTCTCAGGCGGCAGTAGGATGCGGTCGAGGGTGGAGAGAAAGCGCGGGTCGCAGGGCGAGATGAAAAAGACGAGAGGGGCGATGAGGATGGACGAGTCGAGGGCAGTGTTGTTCTCGAAGCTCTGGACGAACGTCTTGAGTTCGGTATTGTAGCCTGAGGGTTAGAGGGAGGGAGACAGAGGGGGGGCAGTCTGAGAGAAGGACCCAAGAAACGATACCTTTCTCCATGACTCTCTCGTAGAGCATGTCCCGGGCCTCCAGCCATTTGGCGCGGTTGGGGCAGGGCAGGTTGCGCTTTTCCGCCAGACGCAGGCCGCGGTCAAAGGCCACCCAGAGCATGATCTGCGAGTAGGTAAAGTGCTGCTTGTTGTTGCGCACCTCCCAGATGGACATGTCGGGGTCTGCTGGTCAGCGGCGATTCCGTAGGAGGAGGAACCAAAACTCACCGTTCATAATAGTCAGGGCATAGTCTTGTTTCATCAGTCAAGTCAGCACAACATCCAAGCAAGCATCGACGGGTAAAAATCAAACACACCCAGCAGCTGGCGCACCGACACCCACTGGTCCCAGGTGGCGGGCTTGCCGTACTTGTTGGCGAGGTAGATGGCGTCGAGCAGCTCGCCGTAAATGTCAAACTGCTGGTGGAAGGCGGCGCCATTGCCGATGCGCACCGGCCGGCTGCCCTTGTAGCCGGCCAGGTGGTCGAGCTCGAGCTCGGGAATGTCCGTCTCGCCGCGAATGGTAAACATAATGGGCAGGCCGCCGTCGGGGCTGCGCGACCGCAAGATGCGCTCGCTGATAAAGGCCACGTAGGCCTCGGCCTCCTCGCGGAAGCCGAGGCGCAGCAGGATGTAGACGGTGAAGCTCGAGTCGCGCACCCACGAGAAGCGGTAGTCCCAGTTGCGGCCGCCGCCCACGTCCTCGGGGATGGAAAAGGTCGGCGCCGCCACGATCGCGCCCGTCGGCTCGTACGTCAGCAGCTTGAGCACCAGCAGGCTGCGCGACACCACCTCGCGCCAGCGGCCCTTGTACCGGCTCTTGGCGATCCAGCTGTACCAGAACTGCTGCGTGTCGTGCTGCTGCACGTCCAGCACCGCCGTCGTGATCTGGTGGGTCACGTGATTCGGAGTGTCGTCCCGCAGCACAAACGACACGCTCTCGCCCTCGTGCACCACGATGCGCGCCACCACGCCCGCGCCGTGCATGCCCGGCCGCCGCACCTGTCGGAAAGTCACCGCCGGGCCCGCGCTACCGGACGGCTCCGCGCCCTCCCGGCCCCCGCCCTCGCCCACCTCGTCCCGGTCCACGGCAATGTCCAGCTGCAGCTGCACGCTGCCGCTGCGGAACGTCACCGTCTTGCTGACCGGGTTGTCCAGCCGGTGCACCTCCTGTTCAATCACCGTCTCGTGCGGCTCCTTGGCGTACCCAAACGCCGGGAAAATCTCCACATCTGCCCGGTCAGCCCATCATACGACCTCTCTCTCTCTCTCTCTCTTCCCTCACCACCACCACCACCACCACCACCACAAACTCACCCAGCTCAAAGCGACCTCGAATGCACTCGACGCGCCGCACCAGCCACCTCTTCAGCTCCTCCTGCACCCGCTCGGCCTCGCGAAAGGCGCCCTGCTTGACGCCCCGCGTCACCACGGCCGCCGCCTTGGGTCGCGGGAAAAAGTCGACCAGGTCGACTACCCCCTCCTCGTGGATGTACCGTGTCAGCAGGATGTTGGACGACGGCAGGTACTGCTGCTTAGTCGTGCAGGCCATTTCCGGCGACGCCGAGATGCTAAAGTGCCCGCCCTTGTCCTTGTCCAACAGCCGGCAGAAGATGGAAGGCGAGTCAAAGTCAGGCCTAGCTGTCAGCTGTCTCCGTGTCTCCCGTCTGCCGCCCCCTTGGCTCTGTCTCTCTGTCTCACCAGCACATAAAGTCAATGCTGCCGTCCATGCCGACCAGCGCACATGTCCGCATGTTGCCAATGATGCCGTAGTTCTCGATCGGCAAGTAGCCTCCAGAGCGCTGGCGCATCGCGCTCATCGAGCTGGTGGCTGAATCGCATGCGGCCATGATGGGCAGCCTGTATGAGAGACGAAAGAGAGCGAGGCCAAGAAGATGTGCTGCAATGTCTCGTCTGCGAATCTACGCGGCTTCGTCGACTAAAATCACGCAAAGAGTCCCCCGGAAGCTTCTCTCGCGGGTGTGTGGCCCAACGGCGAGGCACGACCCACGTCAGCAGGCATGCATCAGTCACAGGGGCTGCAAACCCAGACTAGAGCTGCTGCTTTGTTACTCAGCAGCTCGCTCTTGCCCGGCGATCCGGTCTGATTTGACTACGCGTATATTTGCCCAACACCGGAGTACTACCTGTCTTCACTCGCAATTGGCCTGTGCCCGTTTCCAATTGCATGCCCGATCAACGACACGCGGGTCACGCAGGCTGTCTCGGAAGGCCTTCTTCCCTATCCTCGTACAGAGAACAGCTTGCACCCATTGGGGATACAGACGGACAAGACGTCAAAAGCCGGGCGGTAGGATTCAGAGGCGCCTTCCCCCCCCGAATTAAGCTACCGCGTCTACCCCGCTGAGCTACGACTCGCCAGGTGGCCAATACGCCCGAGATTGGCAAAAGTGGAGCTGGCTCCCTGCCATTCGCTCACTGTGAGACAGGGGACCAAGATTCAGAACGCCAAAGTCCACAACACCGGAAACGCATCCACAGCAGTGAGAGAGCCCGTTGTTTGTTTTCCCGGCCGAGGACGATGCACATCACCCTCCGAGCGTCTTGGTCCTTTGTTGCATTTGTTGCGACGACCCCACCCCACCGAGCATGCCATCGCCGAAACGCGTGCCTCCTTCACGACTGGCGGCCGCCAGTCCGGCGACTGCCGCACATGGCGACACCGTCGCTGTCGCCCTGACGGCGCCGTCCGACGTGGTCCGACCGAGTGCCGACATTGAGATGGGCGCCCTGGCCAAGAACGCGCCGCCGGGCCACCGTCGACGGAGCAGTGCGGCGGCCACCGCGGCCAGCCAAGCCACCGCTGCTGCCGCTGCTACCGCTGCTTCCGAGAGGGCCCGCCGGCCCGGCCCGGACGAGGGCGACGGCCGTGCCTGGGACACCTGGAATGACGCCTGGGACGACACCGGCTTCGACGAGGAGGAGGCCGGCCTGACGGCGGGCGAACGGTGGCGGCGGGCCGAGGGACGACAGCAGCTGCAGCAGCCCCTACAACAACAGACGCCACTGAACCAAAACGACCTGTCCCCCCCGGCCGCCATCACCGACGACGAACGCAAGCTCGCGGACCGACACGTGCTGCGGCGGGTGCTGGGCGACGGCGCGTTGATCGCGCTGTGGTACCTCTTCTCGCTGAGCATCTCGCTGTACAACAAGTGGATGTTTGGCAGCAAGAAGCTCAACTTTCCCTTTCCGCTCTTCACCACGGCCATCCACATGCTGGTGCAGTTTGCCCTCTCGGGCGCCGTGCTGTACTTTGTGCCGTCGCTGCGGCCGGGCCGCGGCGCCAGTCCTGCCGCCAGTCCCGACCGACCCGACGAAAATAGCCACGACGCGAGCGAGGACGACAGCGAGGACGACGACGACGTGTACAAGCCGCGCCACGAGACCCAGGCCGAGTCGGCCAAGATGACGCTCAAGTTTTACCTCACCCGCATCGGGCCGTGCGGCGCCGCCACCGGCCTCGACATTGGCCTGGGCAACACCTCGCTCAAGTTTATCACGCTCTCTTTTTACAGTGAGTCCATCTGTCCCGTTTTTTTTTTCCTTTTTTCCTTCTACCAAAACCCAAGCTCACCTCCCTAGCCATGTGCAAGTCGTCCTCCCTCGCCTTTGTGCTGGTGTTTGCCTTTCTCTTTGGCCTCGAGACCCCGACGCTGCGGCTGGTCGCCATCATCGCCACCATGACCGTCGGCGTCGTCATGATGGTCGCCGGCGAGGTCGAGTTCGCCCTCGGCGGCTTCCTGCTCGTCATCAGCGCCGCCTTCTTCTCCGGCTTCCGCTGGGGCCTGACCCAGATCATGCTGCTGCGCCACCCGGCCACGTCGAACCCCTTCTCCAGCATCTTTTTCCTCGCCCCCGTCATGTTCGCCACCCTCTTCATCCTGGCCGTGCCCATCGAGGGCCTGGCCGCCCTTTTCGACGGCTTTGGCGCCCTCGTCGCCGAGTTCGGGCCCCTCCGCACCCCCATCCTCGTCCTCTTCCCCGGCACCATTGCCTTTCTCATGACCGCCTCCGAGTTCGCCCTGCTGCAGCGCACCTCGGTCGTCACCCTGTCCATTGCCGGCATCTTCAAGGAGGTCGTCACCATCACCACCGCCACCCTCGTCTTCCACGATACCCTGACGCTCGTCAACATCCTCGGCCTGGTCGTCACCATGGCCGCCATCGTCACCTACAACTACATCAAGATCACAAAAATGCGCCAGCAGGCCCGCCTCACCGTCCATCACGAGCTGCTCCGCCCCACCTCGTCAGCCTCCTTCTCCCACGACCCGTCGCTGTCTGCCGCGCCGTCCGCCTCGACCGCCCAGGCCGGAGCATCCCACCCCCGCGACGCCGATAGCGATGTCGAGGGCGACGTCGACGCCGAAAACGCCGGCCTGCTGCGCAAGAGCGTCAGCAGTCGCTAGGTCGGCCTTGGAAACCACAAGTGTACAAAATACGGGATGCACAGGGGATGCACACCACATTTCACGGCGTTTGTAGAACGGCTCCTATCGAAAGATCTATATTATCTATCTAGACCACGGCTGAATATGGAATCTTTGTTTTTTTGTTCGCTATCCTTTTGCCGGAGCCTCATCGCAGCCAAGTATATAAAAAGACGTTGCAAGTTCTGGCCAACGCCGGTGCACACCAAACCCATTCAAGTATTGCCCCTTCAAAAACGCCGTACAAACATGTCCGCTAGCCCAGCAGTTTCAGGCCGCCCTTGGTCTTCTGGCCCGGCTTGTGCACGCCTGCCGCCACGGGTCCAAACGCGGGCTCATACGGGTCTCGCCGGCTGTGGTCGCCGCCGCTGCCGGCCGCCTTTTTCTTGTTCTTGTCGTTGTTGCCGCCGCCGTTTCCGCCTCCCTTTTTGGCCCCCTTCTTGTCGCTCTTGACCGGCGCCACCTTGATCTCCGTCTTGCTCTTGCGCACCACCACCGGATGGCTGCCAATGTACTTGCCGTTCATCTCCTTGGCCGCCTGGAAAAAGTCGTCGGCGTCGCTAAAGCTCACAAAGCCGTAGCCGCGCGACTTTTTGGTCCACTTGTCGCGCTTCACCACTGCCTTTTGCACTGATTTCCACCGCGAGAACGCCTTGAGCAGCGTCTCGTCCGTCACCTCGCCCGCCAGGTTGCCGACAAACAGCCGCAGGTGGCTCGGATCCCACTCCAGCAGCGTGTCGTCCGCCCACGTCTTGCCGCCGCCCGACCGGTACACGGTCTTTTCCCGCTCCGGCCCGTGGCTGCGCGCGCCGTCTGTCTCGGCGGCTGTCACCGCCCCCACGCCTGCCATTGGGGCGGCCATCGCGCCGTCGGCCCCGTACGTTGTCGCCGCGCCCGAGTACTGTGTCTGCCCACCGCTGGCCGATGCACCGTAACCATAACTGCTGGTCTCCTTGGGCATGTAGGCGCCCTGCCAGCTGGCAATCTGCGCCACCATCTCGGGACTCTCCTGGTAGGTCTCCTGGCCCGGGGTCGGGAACGGGTTCCGGATCTGGGGCGCCGCCGAGGCGGCCGCTGCGGCTGTCGGGCCGTACTGGGTGCCGTAGGTGGCCGCGCCCGTCTGGGGGCCATAGGACTGCGGCTGCGAGTAGGCGTCGTAGCTGCGGTAGCCCCCGCCGCCCATACCCCCGCCTCCCATACCCCGGCCACCACCGCTCATACCGGAGCCATATGTGTTTGAGTAGCCGCCGCGCGACGGCCCTTGCGGTTGCTGGGGGCCGACGGTCGGGCTGTAGTATGCGGACGGCGCAGATGGGCCATAGGAGGCCACGGGCGGAGCCGATGTGGGCGGTGCCGACGCGATCGGGGCGTATGACGATGGTTTCGAGGCCACAGTCGATGGTGGCGGGCGTCGGGGGAGCGACGGATGCGGCGCGCCTACGCCTGGAGGACCAAAGGACGACATGATGAATGTGGATGCTCGAGCGAGAACGCTGCGGGAGTCGCAAACGTACCTTTGAGCCCTAGCAGTGGTCGTGGCACACAAGTTACTGCAACTTCAACACCGCGATCGACTCTCGGAGGCGCTGGCTGGGTTGTTGGTGATGGGGTTGTCGGTCTCGTAAATCGGGCAGCAGTTGGTGAGAGTAGAGTTTCCTCGTAAAAAGGTCACGTGATACTTTGATCACGTGCAGATCTTCTGGGGCTGGCAGATGCGTACCCCGTATTATTAATCACCAGCCCACGTGACCGCCTGCGCACCTCGACCAAACCGAAGTCGCTGCCAATTGCCACAAAACCTCTTCGTGCGCTATGACCTTCTACCAACGCAGCCGCCGCCGCCGCTTCGCCAGGTGCGCTACTACTGCTACCGCCTCCTCCACCTCCGCCTCCTCCGCCTCCGCCTCCGCCTCCTCCGCCGCTGCTGCTGCTGCTATTACAGCCGGTGACATGGCTTAGCTGTGTAAGGTTACTACGTAGTTGCCTAGGCCTACGCGAGAGCCTTAGGATGCGGTAGCAGCAGACGCAACAGCCAAGCAACGGCAACGCTACTAGCGACAGCCAAGGCAGCAGAAGCAGCGGCGGTAAAGGCAGCGGCGGCGAGAAGGCGGTAGCAGTAGTAATACCGCACCTGGCGAAGCGGCGGTGGCGGCTGCGTTGGTAGAGGCCATGGCCCACAAACTCGATTCGGCGGGGATGCGCGGGAAATCACGTGAAGCCAGACAGGTCCGCGAAACAGGAGTCCCCAGATCTTCTCGGATGATTACAAATGTCATGGCCGCCCTCGGCTAAATGCAGGTCCGCGCTAAATGCCGGTCCGCGGCCACGTCGAAAAACTGCCGGCTGTCAGTCGACCACTATCCCGTCTACATTGGGACTCGCAAGTCAAACCCCTGACGCATCCGGAACGTTGCTACATGACCAAAACCCCAGACTGGTTCTGAAATAGACGAGTGAAATACGGAGTGCTCGTGCATGCGCTCGGGCCTCTTCGCGTGTAAGACTTTACGTGGCTGGTGAAGTGTGGCGGTGCAAGTCTTCACTTCTCCCAAGCTTCTCGCATTGACTTGCGCCGGGGCAGGAATTCTTCCGGAGTAGGATCGCCACAACCGACGGCGCCTCCGTCTCGGATTCTCAGACAATGGGGTGTCCGAGCCAGCGCCCCCCAAAACAGAGCCAATCTGCAGCTCTATCGTCGCCCATGCGCCCCCCGCGCCTGCCAATGTCTCTTGGCCATGCCGTTTCGCACACGCCGCACCGCCGGGGCCTGGGTTCGTCAGGTTGGCCGTTAGGTCTGACGCTAGGATCAAAGAACCCCTCCCGCTACGTCGTATTTCCCTACTTTGACCAGGAGCTCCGGTTCTCGCTGCAGGCTGACTGCGGCAAAAAATCCCGCGAGAAAAATGGCTGCTGAAAAATACGCATTCCATGTTTAGTAACCTACCCCTCGTTCTTAGTCCTCTGGCCGGAAAAATACTGTGCAGTCTGCGCCCTCGTCTGTCTGGCCGGCTGCCTCGGGCCATATTCGTAGTGAGCAGAATGCCGGGACTGCCGGCCCGTGGAACGTCGGAACAAGCGTTGCCTGATGGCGACAGAGTAAACACACCGTAGCTTTTTTGCCTGTGCTGCGTCGCGTCGCAGTCTCAATTGCCCTGCCTGGTCGCCGCACACGCATGCAAGCCTCCTGCGCGTCGTCGGAGGTCAGCTTCGGGATTCGGGGGGGTGTTCTCAGTCAGCCCCACTCAACTGGACCACCTGGGGGGTCATTTTTCCGTGTCCAGTTTCCACCGTTTCAAGAGCCCATCCCCGCCACTAGCACCTGTTACAAGGGCTGCAAGGCTGGTGAATGAGAAGCTACCCAACAATTCACAGCAGGGCAACAGCCGCGGGGCGTCGCTAAAATTCGCTGGAAACCTCGCTGGAAACAGTGTCAGAGGAGGGGTGGTGCACTCCTGTGTCACAACTAACACCAAACCACTTACCAGATCGTCCCTTCACTGGCCGTATTAGTGCGCTCCTGTCCAAACTTCCCCATCTGGGATCGCTACCTATATTTTTCTTCCCTCCTTCTCTCTTTCTCTCCTTCCTCTCCTCTTCCTTTTATTCTCTCCATATTTCCCTGTCCATCATCTCTTATATTCCCCATCACTCCCACTGCACCTTGCTTCTTGGAAGCTATCTTCCCAAGCAAGCTACCCTAGCTTTCTCTACCACACTTTGCCTCTTTACGAGTGAGGCTTTTACCCACGATACCGATCTTTCCTCCCAGATACCTCCAACAGCGCAGCCATGTCTGGTCCCGTGTAAGTGCAGCCTTTGTCTTGTGTTTTTTTTTACTTCATTGCGTTGCTTCTGGCGGTTGTGCCGACTGCACGATGGACTTCGCGCGTTGCTGCCCCGAAGCAGAGCTCCTCGCTTTCTGCTGCAAGATTACCCCACCCCCGCCCACCTGGCCAGCCGAGCCTAGAAGGCCTTCCCCAACGGCCGAAAAATGGCAGGCAGAGAGAGGCAGAAAGAGGGTACACAGGAATCATCAGAGGGCCTACTTTCCCAACAATCCGTCCCGTCCATTTCGCGCTCATCTACATGGCCAATGGCTAAACGATGATGCCGCAGAACCCGCCTAGCCATGCTTGGCGGGGTACTCGACGCCCCCTCCACGGCCGTGTACTGTCATTCCCATTCCTGCCGGCATCTGTCCTCGCGTCTCGCTTCTTCTTTCATCATTCTGTGCACAGCTTCATTCGTCCGACGCTTTTGAGCCTATTATGCTGACTTTCTCCGAAGCGCCGATCTTGGCCTCATTGGCCTGGCTGTCATGTAAGTGCCCCATCTGGAGCTCCCTAGCCCACCTCGGGGGCCCGGCTAACATGCTTCATCATACAGGGGCCAGAACCTGATCCTCAACATGGCCGACCACGGCTTCACCATCTGCGCCTACAACCGCACTGTCTCCAAAGTCGACCGCTTCCTTGCCAACGAGGCCAAGGGCAAGTCCATTGTCGGTGCCCACACCACCAAGGAGTTCGTGTCGAAGCTCAAGTCGCCCCGCCGCGTCATGCTCCTCGTCCAGGCTGGCCAGGCTGTTGACGACTGGATCGAGACGCTCATTCCCCTGCTCGACGCGGGCGACATCATCATTGACGGTGGCAACTCGCACTTCCCCGACTCCAACCGGAGGGCAAAGTACCTTGCGACCAAGGGCCTGAGCTTCGTCGGCTCCGGTGTCTCTGGCGGCGAGGAGGGTGCCCGCTATGGCCCGTCCATGATGCCCGGCGGCGACGAGAAGGCGTGGCCCCACATCAAGGACATCTTCCAGAGCATTGCCGCCAAGAGCGACGGCGAGGCCTGCTGTGACTGGGTCGGCGACGAGGGTGCCGGCCACTACGTCAAGATGGTCCACAACGGTATCGAGTACGGCGACATGCAGCTGATCTCCGAGGTTCGTATTGGCCCTGGCCCCGATGTCGTTTTTTCCATTTGGCTAACATGTACTGCTCCGCAGGCCTATGACATTATGAAGCGTGGTCTGGGCCTCACCAACAAGGAGATTGGCGACGTCCTGGCCAAGTGGAACAAGGGTGTCTTGGACTCGTTCCTGATCGAGATCACTCGCGACATTATGTACTACACCGACGAGGACGGCACTGCCCTGGTCGAGAAGATCCTCGACAAGGCTGGCCAGAAGGGCACCGGCAAGTGGACTGCCATCAACGCCCTCGACCTGGGCATGCCCGTCACTCTGATTGCCGAGGCTGTGCTGGCCCGCTGCCTGTCGAGCATCAAGGATGAGCGCACCAAGGCCTCGACCAAGCTTTCGTTTGTTAGCCGTGTCACCAAGTTCGAGGGCGACAAGGAGCAGTTCCTCGAGGACCTGGAGCAGGCCCTCTACGCCTCCAAGATCATCTCGTACGCCCAGGGTTTCATGCTGATGCAGGAGGTGTGTACTACCCGTCCCAAAGCAGGCAGACGCAGACAGACGCAGGATTTGCTGACCCCCTCCACAGGCTGCCAAGGAGTACGGCTGGAAGCTGAACAAGCCGTCCATCGCCCTCATGTGGCGTGGCGGTTGCATCATCCGCTCCGTCTTCCTCAAGGACATCACGGCGGCGTACCGCAAGGACACGGACCTGGAGAACCTGCTGTTTGATGACTTCTTTAACAAGGCCATCCACAAGGCCCAGCCGGGCTGGCGCGACGTTGTCGCCAAGGCTGCCCTCCTCGGTATCCCGACCCCGGCCTTCAGCACGGCGCTGTCGTGGTTCGACGGCTACCGCACCAAGGACCTGCCCGCCAACCTGCTGCAGGCCCAGCGCGACTACTTTGGTGCTCACACTTTCCGCATCAAGCCTGAGTTCGCCAGCGAGAAGTACCCCATCGGCCAGGACATCCACATCAACTGGACTGGCCGTGGTGGCAACGTGTCCGCCTCCACCTACCAGGCATAAAGGAGAAATTGATGGGACAGGCAAAATACCTCGAGTCCGCGGCCGGGGCAAAGAAGACGATACACACAGACGACATCAGAATGAGGTAGCACGAATATATGCGACGTCCCGCGTGGGGAGGAGGGAAGTCTAGCAAACGATGCTTGTTTCGCCGATAGGGTGGAATAGGGAAGGGCCGTGCCGGCTTAACGCGAATGAAAATTTGAATCTACAATCAACTTCAGCCTTTCCCAGTTTCAGACACTTGAGGCCTGCTTCGGTAGTTTTTCTGCCTTTTTGTATACGTCGTGCGCTCTATACCTTGCCAGAATGATGGGAATTCAAGCACGTCTGCTCTTTATCATTTGTGAGGTCGTCGAGTGAATAGATGCAATATATTTTTTAGGACAGACTCTAGATTTGCATAGGCACGTTTTGCCACTTTCCTGCCCAGTCCTGTCAACCTGACGCCTTACATACTAAACCCAGATCCATAAGAAAGCCGCCATCTCAATGCCAAACGCCGGGGACGCTGTTTCTACCGGACCCCCCTGATGAAAACAGCCAAAACTCTCCAAAAGGCAATACAACAGCAAAGAGACGCCACGACTGGCATTCCATTATTCATTCATCCTCACCATCATTGACCTGTTTCGACCGCTTGCGCTGGTGGTCCTCCGCCGGTGTTGCACCGCTGTCGTCAGGCTCGGCGCTCTTGCGCTTCTTTTCTGGCGACAACGACGGCCCGTCAGAAGTATCCTTGAGGTAGTCAGGAGAGTGGAGGTGGCGCCGGACGTCGTTTGCTGCCGTCTTCAGCGAGGCATCCGATTCGCCCGAGACGTTTTGTGACAGCAGGGCGGCGTCAGAGTCGGCCTGGCCAGGGTCGGTGCGGCTTCGCACGCTGTCCTCCTCGAGAGCGGTCTGCTGCATGGGCTGAGTCGGCTGACTCGTCTGGCTGGGCTGGCTCTGCTGCGGGTTGCGGTCGAGCTCCATGGGCGTGACGTCGCGGCTGTCGCGTGTGTCCTGGAGAGACCCACGGCCGCTAGAGGACGTGAGGGCGCCGCCGTTCAGCTGCGACAGCTCCTGGGCGCGGCGCGTGGTCTCGAGCGAGAAGACGGGCGAGCCGTGGATGGCGCCGTGGCGCCGCCGGAGCGGGTTGTTGGTATAAAAGGCCACCATGATCTGGATGGCGCGGGTGATGCGGTGCTGGTTGGCCCCCAGAAACTGCCACCAGGGCTCGCCGTTGACGTCGCCAATCTTCTCGCCCGAGGCGACGCTGGCGAAGAAGATGGCGGCCGAGGCAATGTCGCGCGCGTCCAGCAGCAGCGGCAGCATGGTGAGGGCGGAGTCGTTGAGAAAGGTCCAGGCGGCCTCGTGGATGGGCTTGCTCGTGATCTGGAGCTGCCGCCGCTGCTGGGTGTACAGCTGGTTGTAGGGGTTGGCTACCACGAGGTCAAAGGTGAGCGTCTCCAGCATCAGCTCTTCCAGGGCCAAGATGCTGTCCCGCCAGCGCCAGTATTCCTTGCTCTGCTCGTCGATGATGAGGTGGATGTTGTGTTGCGCCGTCTTGGCCACGGCAATGATAATGTTCTTGGTCTTGAAGCAGTTCTCCTCGGTCTTGTTGGCGAGAAACAACGCGGTGGCGGCAATGTTCTGGCACGCTTGTTTGAGCGGTTGCTCTGACGGGGGGGGGGGGGGGGGGGGCAAACGAGTTCTAGGGGCACACTCACATATTGGTGGATTCCTCCGCGCTCCTCCACCATGCTGTTGCGCATGTAGAAGCGGTGGAAGAAGACGGCGGCGACGAACAGCGTCATCTGGGGCAGCGAGTGCGGCTGCATCGCGATGCCGGATTGGTAGATAAAGTTGACGCCCTTGGCCCGACGCGCCCGCTCTTCTGCGGGCGTCAGCCCGTGGGCCACGCTTGGTGTGCAGTCCATCTCCTCCTCCGTATAGTACCACTGGCTGGCCAAGGGCGGCAAGCTGGCCGGCGAGGCTCCATTGCGAGCTGGCGGTCCTGGCCTGGGCGGCGGCGATGTTCTGGACGAATGTGTCGGCGGGGAGGGCGCCGCTGGTGGTACCTGCCGTTTGCGCAAGGAGGTGATGGAAGGCGGTTGGGGATCGGAAGGCAGCGCCGACGGGGGCGCGCCCGGTGCCGATGGAGCTGATGTGCCGGTCGTCGGAGCCGACGCGGCGGAGGGTGCGCCCCCGGCCGGTCGCGCCCCCGGCAGCGACGGCGGCTGGTAGCCCTCGCGGACAGGTCTGTATCGCTCGATGCTGGCCATGGCTGAGGGTATCAATTGCCGGTTCGGGAGCGAAGTCGGGTCGGCGTCGGCTAAGAGCCTCACTATGTAAACGAATGTGGTGCCGCTCTAGGGTGTCGCTCAGTGTTCGATCAAGGGCGTGAAGGGATCGCAAAAGTGTCGGCTCGCATACGAGGAGAATTCTCTCTGAGCTGCGGGCGTCGTGGGAGTACCGGGGGTTTGCTGCGCGCCGATGGGCTGTTTGCAGAAAAGACAAAGAAATTAGAGCTGATATCAACGAGTAGAGTCCAGTACATAATGAAGCTGGCAGGCGGTCAAAGTGGCTTTTGGTCACGTGCTGCAAGGCCTGTGGCATCCAACTGGCGCGAACTGGCGCGCACGGACCACTTCAGCCGCGTGAATGAAGTTGCCTCTCAACTTTTTGTTAGGGAGAGAGCATCTAACGAGAGCCATCCTTTCCCTCACGCCCTTGTCTCGACCCCCGTTGCCCAAAGTGGGTTTCCCTCGCACGCCACCCTTTCTGCCACGACGTCTGGCCCGACTGTTTTTCTCGACACCCGGGGGACTCAGGTGTCTTGCTTTTTGGCGCGCGTCGCGATCGACTTTGTTCCCTTCCGATCACTGTCCTCCTCCCCATTTCACGCCCGGCCTCTTGCTTTTGCCGGCCCGTCGACGTCGAATCGCCGCCTGTCTCGCTTCTTTGATCGCAAAGCTGCTCTCGCCTCGCCGCCGTTGCCGGGAACCATCAAAAGGAGGGGCTGCGATCTGCGCGCGACACGATCAGCCAGCGCGTCTAGGGCCTTTCAGGCTTGTCGGCGTACCAGGTCATCGGTCGGCCCCCAAGGCTCCTCTGCGAGTGCACAGGGCAACGTGGCAGCGCAGGCAGCTCAGGCAGCTCAGACAGCGCAGGCAGCGTGAAAGCGTGAGGGGCGGTTCGCGCGAGATCACCGGGCACAGGACAACCATGTTCTTCCTCCACAACCTGGAACGCAGAGTGACGCTGCACCCGTCCTACTTTGGGCGGAACATGCACGAGCTCGTCACGACGAAGCTGCTCAAGGACGTCGAGGGCACGTGCGCGGGCAACTACTACATAATATCCATCATGGACACGTTTGACATCTCGGCGGGCAAGATCCTGCCGGGTAACGGCCTGGCCGAGTTCACGGTGGGCTACCGTGCCGTCGTATGGCGGCCATTCAAGGGCGAGACGGTATGCGCAGCCCCGTTCCCGGGGAGGGGGGGACCCTCCTGCCGTTCCACGCCGCGCTGGCGTGTGTGTGCGGAAAGACACGGACACAGAGAAAACGGATACCCGTGCTGACACCAGGACGTGCCATATACAGGTGGATGCCGTTGTCTACTCGGTCAATCCCCACGGCTTCTTTGCACAGGCTGGCCCTCTGCGCTTGTTTGTGTCGTCGCATGTATGGCTGCCTCCTGCTCTCGTGCTCTGGGCGCAATGCTTTGCGGCCGGTTGGCCCTGTTGACACCTCTCCGTGCACAGATGATTCCTAGTCAGGTCAAGTACGACCCAAACGCGACGCCGCCGCAGTTCACAGACAACGAGGACTACCGGATCGAGCCCGGGACACATATCCGGGTCAAGATCATGGGCACGCGCAGCGAAGTGGGCGAGATGTGGGCCATTGGCACGATCAACGAAGACTACCTCGGGTACGTTTTTTTTTTTTGTTTCTTGTGTTTCTTTTATTCCTCGGTTCGGCGTTCCGAGAGTCCAGGATTAACGATACAGTCCCCTTGGCCCTTAGCGACCTCGGTGGCCACGACCGCTCGACGCTGGAAGAATGCGTCGCTGTGGTGGCCCTTGTTGTCTCGAGCATGGCGCGGCGACGGGGGCACTGCGCAGGTATAAGAGGACGGTGGCCAGTCGCCGCCAGCATGGGACGTCTGTCTACCCTGAGAAGACGAGTTTCTCGGCAGATATTTCCCCCCTGTACACCTTTTTGACCTAACGAGCGCCCCGACGAGGAGGGGGTCTGCACGTTCTGTCATACGAAACAGCTCAATAATATCGACACCTGTACTATACCAGCGACGTTAGATCATGTTGGAATGCCTTGTTTAGATATTCAATTGACCATGTTATCAATGGGCGGCGTACTTGCCTTTGGAAGGCGTAATAGGCGTTTGGGAATATGTGAGGTTCGGGGATGTCCGGCCGCACCTTCTGTTCTTGGCATCTTTTATTGGAAGCCTAAGCCCAGTTCCCCCATTGGCAATTGCTGGCTCTACGGAATTTGGTGCCTTTCTGTCCTTTTCACCTTTTTACCTCTATTGCATCTGTCTGCATTTTTCGAATTCCGCACCCAGAGCGCATACAGCGGAAATGGTGCACTGGCATTTTCGACCATGGTTGCTTGGCCTTGATGAACTCCATAGGTGCGTCTAGCCGAACACGCCATTCTTCCCATCAGTCTGCTATATTCGGTCACCGGCTGCCAGTGTGGCGTTCCAATAATAAGGCTGTGCCGTACGGGATATCCCCCGTTGCTAGTGGGTCGTTTGAAGCTACAAATCCATTCGTGGGCATACTCGTATCACTGCTTGTTTTTTTACTCCATGGCTCAAAGGCTATGTAAGTCGGAGCTGAGCGATCGTCACAATTGCGTTGCATGCAGGCGACCCCCAGCCTGATTCGTTCTCTCTAAGCGGGCTATTAGTGCGCTGGCAAATCAAAAGGGCGACCACTACACCCACATATGCAAGACCGAGATTCGCTTTCGCGAGCAACACACTCCTTTTCAAGGGTTGGGTACTCATACGCCTCTTACGCAGACATGCCCAACGACGTCTTCGTGGCTACTCCGTATGCAACACGGCTGGAAAGCTCAAGCTGATGTCGGCGATTGTGCGGTGAGGAAAGAGGCAGAGGAGTGTGGCCGGGTTTCTCATCGGACCACTATTTCAATCATTGGGGGACGGGTACGCTCCATGTCAAACTATACTGTACCATGGTTCCCCCTTTCCTGGTATACACCGGCAGGCCAATACAGCCTCCGAACTGCCAGCACGGTCGCGTGGTAGGGAGCATGGCCGGCTCTCTGGACTTACTCGCAGCACGTGTATCTCTCCCATGTCGCCGACCCCGTCAACACCCCTGTCAGTGAGGGTGGGATGAGGCCAGCTGGTAGCAACGCTGTGCAGAACTAGAAGGGAAGGATTGAGAAAGGGATCAACATGAAAATTCACGCAGGACAAAGACGGTGAGCGTGAGCTACCTTGTGAAAAGTGAAAGAGAGTCAAGGCAGGTATCTTGAAGTACCAGTACGGCGCGAGGACTGTGACGAGGCGAGGAGATTGACCGGGGTTGCGCGAGTCAATGGGATTAGTTTCCGACGCACCGAAGTCCACACGGGACGGCTCTTCCAATCACGAGCAAGACGGGCAGCAAGCGACAGCCACTAGCTCTGATTCGGAGACGGCAACCAGACCTCAGCCGCTCCGGAGACTATTCGACTTTATCGAGTCCCCTTCACGGATCCAGATGACTTTGTTACCATGCGACCCAACATCCCGCTCCACCCTTCGCTTACCACGCGGTGGGGGGTCACCAGGCGCCACAAGCAGAGCCTGTGGATGTCTGGGGTGGCCGGTAGCATTGATCTCATCTCGCCGGCCACAAATGGTGGAGTTGCGGACCGGAGTACGGAGTAGGTTGATAAGGTGCCGGGGCCTCTGATATGCACTCCAACAGTCGGAGCACCGGTTTAATACGATCTACGTCGAAGTTTTCACGCAAATTTATTCCTGAACGACCATACTCAAATCCGGACCATCAGTGTGCTTCCTCGGTGGCTAGTCGGGGACCCGCGTGTCGTTGGGACGGTGGTCAGCGGGCGGCAGGCATAGGCTTGGGAGGCCGCATACGAGCAGACTGTCCTGCGACGTCCGCGATATATGCGGCCCACCTTGTCACATATCAGTTGCCAAGCCTGGCTGTATGGTTATGGGTGCCGCCGGCAAACGGTTCTGGGGGGAAGAAGGGGGGCGTAGTTGCATTTGCTTCGTCCCTAGCATCTTGGGGACCCGCGCAACGGCCCACCATGCTTGGTGCCGTTCCATCGGCTGCCGTCCCTCGCCCTCAGCCCCATCGTCGGCGTCGTCGTGGGTGCATAGCTAGTGTCGTTTTGATATCTACCGTGCTCCGTACGGCGGCACCATCGCCCCAACAAATATGCATGGGAGCTTGATCTCAAACGGCCCACTCGCACTCTCTGGGCAGGTCACCTCAACCTGCACCATTGCTTTGTGTAAATTCGCCGCAAGGCATTATTTTATCTGCCTTTGTAAAGCGGAAGGAGGTAGCGAGGGGGTGTGAATGCCTTCCAATCCTTTGCTGCCCCCTCCTTGTCGTGCACTTCACCGCCATCTTACTTTGCATCTATGTTTTCTTTTTCTTCTTCAGCCCACCCTTCTCTTCTCTGGATTCGCCTTGGCGTATATCGAAGAGCAACATGCTTGGCCACTTGCTCTGCTGGCTCGGTGACGGAACCTCGAGATACAAAATTGACTGGATGTGTTCCTCGCGGTCCCTCGTCCCTTTGTTGCTTGTTCACTACTTCTTCGGTTGCCGTGCGCTCTCGCTCCGATAGTGCAGCCTTTTAAGGCACACCCCCCGAGTCGTGATAGTGACCTAGCGAATATAATGTAGGCCAAATGCAATGTACAAGGCCTTGGCCAGATGCAGGAAGCCTATAATGGTAAAAGGGGCACCTGTCTGTCAGAAAATCAGCCGGGGGTCTCTCGCCCAATCTCTTCTTGCCCATAAAAGTCCATGCGAGTTATTTTCACTCTACGGGACAAGCCGTGTCGTAGAATTTCGAGAATACTTGTGACGCTTTGATATAGATTTCCGCGGCAAAGCCCCTTTAGCATCTGCATCTCTTCAAGTGTATTGCTGATATCACCGACAAACGGCCGTTTACGCTTTTCCTATTCAAGAATTTGAATGGCCTTAGCAGGACGGGATCTGAACAACCCTGCTCCATTTGGCACCCGGCGAGATGTTGTCCAGCCTCGATCCTCCACTGACTTTCCAAGAGTCGCCAGCCATACTTTGTGTGCCGGTGACTTGGACTACAAAAAGAGAGAGATCAATACTCGCAATATTGGCCCTCCGAGCATGGCCTTAATCCAAAGGCGTAGGTCTGGCTCTTTGATTTCCTATCCACAAATCACTCCCTTCTTCTCGGCCCGCGAAGTCTAAGAGCAAAGTGAGCGGGGGATAGGTCCAACCTGACCTCCACTTTCAAAGTTGTACAGTTTAAGCAGGCTCCTTTTTTGAAAACCAGGTCTTATGGAAGTGCCTAGCCAGCATAAGATAAAGACGTGTCCTACCTAGGCCTCTATTCTTTTCCTTTTTTTTCATTCCCTTCTTCCCACCTCCCTTATATTCCCAAATCTTTCCATCCTCTGAAAGGTTTCTCCTTCCCTTCTTTCGCCTTTTCATAACTTTTACCAAGCCTTACTTTTACCCAGTTCATACCAAGAGCCATTACATTATCAACCCATTGTTACTTATCCTACCAAATCAACCATCAATCTCAGCAGCAGCCACCGCCACGATGTCGGCTGCCTTTGGACGAAAGTTCATCCAGCGTGTCCAGCCTTCAGTTTCGGTGATTTATCGAGGCACTCGTGGCATAGCTACCGCTCCTAGCGAGCTCACAACTGCCGTGCTGGGACATGCGACGACCCCAGTTGCCGGCAAGGACGAGTTCTGGCGCAAGATCCCCATTTGGAAGGACGTCCCGGCCAGCTCCTTCCTGTCGTTTGAATGGGGTGTATGTTTTCATATCTAATGACACTCGACGTACGAAGATGGCTGACTAAGACTCCAGGCTGCTAACATTGTCCAGGGCGACTTCAAGCTCGCCAGGTTCCTCGAGGCGGTGGTGCCTGACCAGGTGCCTTTTGACAAAGTCGGCAGCCAGCTGCAAACCCGAGAGGAGCTCGTAGCAGACATGTTGGATGGCGTCAAGACGGCCACAATGTCGATCCGCCTCACGTATGTGCCTCTTTTCCCGAGCCGTTTGCAGATATGCTGCTGACTCTCCTCCAGGCCGTATGTACTCAGCCGCATCAACTGGAAGGATCCTCGCAACGACCCGCTCTTCCGCCAGTTCGTGCCGGTCAAGTCGCGCATGGTGGCTGACCACCCGCAGCTGTCGCTGGACTCGCTGCACGAGTCGGCCGACTCGCCGGTCAGCGGTCTGGTGCATCGGTACACGGACAAGGCGCTGTTCCTGCGTGAGTGTTCTTGGGACAGAACATACAACCCCATGCTGACAAGCGATAGCCACATCGGTGTGCCCGACGTACTGCATGTTCTGCACGCGTTCGTACGCGGTGGGTGCCCCCGTGGAGTCGGTCAAGAAGTCGCCGATGCGGCCGACCAAACGGCGCTGGGACGCGGCGCTCTCGTACATTGAGAGCACCCCGGCGCTGCAAGATATTGTCGTCTCGGGTGGTGACTCGTACTACCTCTCGCCGGCCCAGCTGCTGGGCATTGGCGAGCGACTGGTGGCGATGCCCAACATCCGCCGCTTCCGCTTCGCGTCCAAGGGCCTGGCCGTGATGCCGACACGCTTCCTCGACGACAACGACCCCTGGTACGTCGCACTCCTCAGAGTGGGCGACCTCGCCCGCAAGGCCGGCAAGGCCATGGCGCTCCACACGCACTTTAACCACCCCAACGAGATCTCGTGGGTGACGGAGCAGGCAGCCCGCAGGCTGTTCGAGGCGGGCATCACGGTGCGCAACCAGACGGTCCTGCTGCGAGGCGTCAACGACAACGTGGAGACTATGGCGACGCTGATCCGCAAGCTGGCCGACAACAACATCAACCCGGTAGGTCGTGTCTCGACGCTCGCTTGTTCCATTCTAGAGCTGCGAAGTTTTGGCGCTGACTTTGTCTTCCCCTCTCACAGTACTACGTCTATCAGTGCGACATGGTCAAGAAGGTCGAGCACCTGCGCACGCCGCTCCAGACGATCCTCGAGCTGGAGGCGCAGATCCGCGGCTCGATTGCCGGCTTCATGACGCCGCAGTTCGTGGTCGACCTGCCCGGTGGCGGCGGCAAGCGTCTGGCCTGTTCGTTCCTCTCGTACGATCGCACCACGGGTGTGTCGCGCTTCGTGGCACCGGCCGTCAAGGGACGCGACAAGGAGAACAAGGTGTTTGAGTACTACGATCCCGTGGACTCGCTGCCGAGCAAGTGAAGTGCGACAAGCAAGCCTGTTGGCAGCATGGGAGGAGCAAGGATCGTGACAGATGTGTGAGTCAGGATAAAGGAAACATATCTAGTGTTGCTTCATCGGGGGTCTACAGACAGTTTTACTGAGAGAGTGCCAATCAAGATGAAGTGAGCAGAGCATGGAGAGATGTGATGCATGTCCTGGAGGCGCCTATCATCGTCCCAGCCAACAATAATTTGCACGTACCGGTTGAGCTGCTCGTAGTTTTTAGAATCACGCAGCAAGACACTCTTAATGCTCGCTTTGTTATATTACTGTTCTCGCGGTCTGTCGACGAGGCATCTCATCCCAAAGGTCATGTGCCTCGTGCCTGCATTCCGTTCAGCTGCCTGTCTAGTGAATGGTTGGTTTGAGCCTGTCAAATCGTAACCAGGATAATCGGCTGAAATAATGCGTGCTTTGACTGCGATATATGCCAAGTTTTACTCTATAGCGATTCTAATTTGTTTACGGAGGGCTCCGGGACAAAACACGAGCTGTTCACATCTGGCGACTAGATATTGTTGCACATGCGGGTTGGCCTCTTTGCCTTGTGGTACGAATTACAAGTACAAGTAGTGCTTTTGCTCCATGGCTACCCGCGCAGTTTCACATTGGCTAATCTCCCGGACTGACTGGACCTTCCAACAGAAATGCCAGAGCCAGTTCGAGGAGGAAGCAAGGTTACAGACAGCCGCGCCCCGCACTCTAGCGCCCTGTGTATAGCGACTTACACGCTCAGCTAAGGCTTTCTTGCTGCGACCATTCGTGGGCGGTGCTTTCGCAGCAATTTAAAGGCACCGCCCACCGGCGTACTTCGTAGTAGTAGCAGACGTCTCTCGATCACCGCACATTCAAAATTAGCTGGGGCGATAAATCCGGTGGCAAGGCGAGCGGTTCTACGACGTAAGAACTCACAGACGTGAGTTCCTGGCCCATGACTCTGCTTAATAACCATCTAGCTTCCTGTGCATGCCACCATTGCCCAGGGTGGTGTTGTGCCCTTTATCGCATGAACATGTCCAGGACCGTGCTTCGTCTGATTGACGGTCTGAGACGGCTTTGTGTCGAGACAATACAACAACCATACGACGTACGGAGCAAGAAGGCGGGCGGTTATCTCGACTTACCAGGGCCAATGATGTCTCGTCACTACCGGTTACGAGTACGCCGGCTGCGCGTCTCGATATTTCCAGCGACACATCATCACTAATATGCCGTCGCCTGTTTTAGCACGCAGCCCTGCAGATGCACTGCGAGCTTTGGCCCTGTGGGGAGCTCTCTGTGCGCATTCCTACTCCGTAAGATTCGCCCGGCTGGCGATGTCACGCTGGGACGCCAATCTGGCCTGAAGCCGGGAATGAAGGGGTCGAGCCGATGGGTCTTTTCATCCGACTGCTCGTACTCGTAAGATTTGTATCTTACGTATCTTGCTATTGCCACTCGTGAAGATCCGGCGCCGCCGCTGGGTGGCGCGAGGCGACGATGCATTCTCTCCTTTATTTGCCTATTTCCCGATTACCGAAAGACTAAACGGTGTGGCGGTCCTTGTTTTCTTTCTCGTCTCTTCTAGAAGACGTCGCGTCTGATGTGTCTCATATACTCGTACGAGATTCCGGATGGCTCGAGACTCGGCCCGCTAATCCAACAAACGCCACTATTTGGGCCTCGCCAAAGCCACGAACATGGAACAGGGCTGCAAAGAAGACGCCTGAATCAGCCAACCGAGAAATCTCATTAGACGAAAGCTGGGGAGCTCTGTGTGTGTTTTGTAAGATACGAGTACGGAATACAAGTACGATATACGCGTATACGACCAAGATATACGCGTATGAGTACTCGTGCGTCGTAGGTGTGCCGCTTGCAAGGCGTCCCTGCTGCAGATTGTCGCTCCTTTGTGCTTGTGGCTGCCCGCAGAGTCGATCGTAGGCCTCATGAAACGGTGAAGAGACAAGAGCTATGTATGGACATCCTTGCTCGGCGGGAGCGAAGAAAATGGCCCCGCTAACACTTTGTGCACGGGCTAGTCAACAGACACAAGTGGGCAGTTGTCGCTCTGGCCATGTGGAAAATCAGCATACGGAGTACGAGAATGCGTACTTTCGACTCATGCACAGGCTGAGAGGCCTTGGACAACAAATTGCCCCCGCAGATGTCATCGATTCCTGTTCTGCTACGGAGTATGTTGTAGTAATACGCAACTCATTTTGTGCGTTCATGCGGCACCTCGCCAACAAGGCTGGCCACGCCCTCTTTTCCCGGTGAAACCTGGCCCAACTAACAAGAGCCCCCCTGTCCGTCTCAAGAAGACAGTACCGGGGCCCTGGCAACATCACACGCAAAGTGTGGTAAAAAGGATTCAAACTTTGATTAGTGTCATTGGAATTTAATATCACCAACAGTGCGTTCCTGGTTGCTGGAGCACGGTCGCGCCTGCCCTTGCCGAGTCCGAGAGGCCGTGACCAGCGATTGCTCGTACTTGTACGGAGTACTCCGTATGCACGCACGCACTGGCCCGGGAAGGTACGACCCAGCTCCGCAATGAGAGGTATTCTGGACGTGCAGAAGCATCTCGAAGACTTTTTTCTTGCATTCTTTCTTTCGATCTCGACACCGCTTCCCTCACGCCGCCCCAGCACTCGCAGCGATTCCCACACTATTACGAGTACTCCGTACAAAGTTGGCACGCTAGCCTGACAGGCCACCTCGGCTGTCCCTGAACCCCTGATACGCCAGCACCCCTGCGGCCAATACGGACGGAAGAGGGCAAAAAAAGGCTGTGCTAGACCGATTATGCTGCTGGCGTGTTGGGCCATCCCCGGGCCCTGAGGGCCTCATTTGCCGGCCCTGGATGGGGGGGGGATCCGCTCCGTGTACCTACGCGCGTGCTAGGAACACCCGGCGTCTCCAAGTGGCTCGTGCTGACTGGCTCGTTCCGTTGTGATGAGGCGAGAGCTCTCTGGGCGCGTTCGCGGCTGCGGGTACAGCCACAGGTATCTTGCCACGAATGGTCGTGCCGGGGTGGACGGAGGGGGCCTTGACGACGGGAGTCGACGCCGGGGGTGACTGCCCGTTTCTTCTGTCTCCAGGATGTGCTGGCCGTCTTTTCTGTCCTTGTCCATCTTGTTCATCTTGCCCATCTTGCCCATCTTGTCCATCTGGTTCACCTCGTCTTTTGTCGTCGACAGTACCTCGAGCCAACTTTCTGACCTGGTCAACCTCCAGAGCCAACGGCCACGATCACCAACAGCCAACTTGCCGTTTCACGTGCGGTGCCGCCAGCAACCGCAGCACCCGTCTTACCGCCAACATTTTTTGTGCTCCTGACCGTCACTTGCTTCCCCCATTCCATCACCAACGATTCGATCGCCGCTCCCGTTCTCCTTCTCGAGCGCGAGCGTGGTTTCGGCAGCCTCGAATAGCCGGCCACGGAGGCGGACAGATACACGAAGCTGTCACCCCGACCGTCTCTTCTTCTTCCCTCCCCCCCCACTGCCACGCGGCCGCCACGATGCCGTCCTCCACCCTCCCCCCTCTGTCCGACGAGGTCTTTTACCACCGCGTGGCACCACACACCGCCGACGCTACCGTCGGCCGCGGCCACAGGCCATGGCGTCCCGACTCGGCCACCAGCGGCCGAAGCTTTTCGCAGAACACCTCGCCCAGCACCTCGGCTAGCGTGTCTCCCAGCGTCGCGTCCAACCCGCTGCTCAGTCCCTTCGGCCACAATACGGGCCGGCCGTACCGTCAGAGCGACAGTCCCACGGGCAGATCGACGCGTAACATGGATCGCCGCACCGGTTCTTCCAGCGACTACCGCAGCTACAGCGCCAACCCCAACATTGCACGTTATGGCAGCACCAGAAGCGCTTCACTTTCGTCGGGCGCGCCGCGTCCGCTGACTAGAGAGGACTTCGAGGCCCTTCCCGTCGCCATTCAAAGAAAGGTATGTGAAGCTGGAATGGCCTTATGCGGATTTTTGCCTGGCTCGCCTCTCCCCACTCCAAAACGGGCAGGCAGACCCAGAGAAAAAAGAAAAGCAAGCACCGAGACACACATTGAGCGATCCGGCGCCCAAGCGGGAATCACGGCAACACTGTGCAGTGTGGACAGCGCGGGCAGAGCGGGCATTGCGGGCATTGCGGACGGCGCGGGCAGTGCCCCAAGGCGTTGCATCCAGAATGCAGAGTGCCGGCAAAGTCGCTCGGAAGCGTGACGCACAGCTGCGGAGCCCACCGACCTCTGTTTTTTTTTTCCTGTTGATGCATCATTTTCCACGCCCAACCGCCTGCCTGCATCCATTGGCTGCAGGAGAACGGCCGAGAACCTGTTCTACTGGCCTCTTCTCCTTCCAAAGCACATTTCTCGCCCACCGCCCCATTCCCCTCGCAGCTGCGGAGCGGCAGCCGGGAAAGCGGTGTCGATTTATTGCAGCGGTGTCCAGTGACGCCCCGGCGGCTACTGCTCAATGCGGCATGGCTGTGGAACCCCCCCATCTCCCTTGCCTAGTTTTATTGGCCATCACCTACTATTACGAAGCGCCAGCGAGGCGGCCGGCCCCTGGAGGGTCAGTGCTGCGAGTAACTGTGATGAGCTGTGCAAGCCATGGCACGATTTGTGTCGGTAACCGCCCAAGTCGGGCTTCGCGCTGCTTCCCCAAGCACAGGGGGCTCTGATCTGGCCGGGCCCTTTTCTCTCTCTCTTTTCTCCTCTTCTTCTTGCCAAGCCGGCCTTGTCACAGCTCTCCGAGCGCCGACCGAGCCAATGCGTCTTATGCAGGCGACGGCGACGGCGGCGGCGCGGCGGCCTGGAGCAGGCAGGCAGCCTGTCGAGGTTGCAGTGTCACAAAAACGATCAACCTGCATGCTAAGCCCCCACGCACCCCGAGCTTTTAGGGCGGGCCTAGGCCGTGTTGGAGCAAACGGCTTGCCGTTCAGGCGCCAGTGCGCCCCATTCCCCTTTCCCCTTTCCCTCTGCAGGATCCTCCTCGTGTTATCAGGGGCACAACCTCATGACAGCCCGTTGCTGGGAGTCCGCACAACACTGCTCGCGTCCTGGACTGACTAGACCGGGCACGGTCATCATCACGATCTGCATGCTCCGTACTTGGGCCCGCTGCTGCACAGCCTGTTGGCTATCCCTCATTGCCGCCAACGGCTCCCCCAGTTCGTCCCGTGACTGGTCTCGCACGGCTTTGCAAGCTCCATAAGCGACTCCATCAAAATGTCGTCCGCCCCTCTCTTCCCATTTGCCTTCCGGTGCTGATCGGCACTGTTGTTCTACATTCCCTTCACCCTTATCCTGTTCAGACAATGCCGTGTCGACTTCCTATCCCTTAACGGCGGTCTCTAGCCAAATCCGCTGTTTTGCGTTGGCATTTGCCCGCCCAATGCTTTTTATTTTTGCTTTTACCACCGCCGTTGTCTCGCCTGCTTTCTTTTTTTGGCCTGCTGTTGTTATGCCCGTTTCCTTCAGAGAAAACAAACATGACCGGGTACTAAGTGTGCCTTCTTCTCTTGCTCTTTGCAGTACTTTTCTACCCTCGAGCGCCTTCGTTTTGCGCAGGACTCGGGCCTCATCGACGGCATCTGCAATCACTACGACGCCATCTCAGCTCAGAACCTGAAACGGAGAAAGTCACGTCAGCACCGGAGTGCCTCTGAGCATATCACCGGCCGACTAAAGAGACGGTCCGCGCGAGAGTCGCCGGTGAGCGACTCAGTTTTGTTCGCCTCGCTGCCCGACAAAATCAAGAAGCGCGACTTCACCCGGGAGGAGCAGGTTGTCTTGGCGGGACAGCTTCGCAACAGCGTGATTCTAGACGCAGCCGACGAGGCCATCTACCGAATCGGACGCCGGACGAGCTCGCGGCAACTCGTGCCTGACATCCACATCAACCGCCCTCCACTATCCGCCCACAGCATGGAGACGTTGCATAGCGGCGTCAACTACACTCGGCGAAACCTAGGGTCTCCCGATATGTCTGAGCGGCGGGTCAGCGGGGTGCCCGACTCGTTTTACGACAGCTTCCGGTGGGTGGACGAGGACGAGGACCTCGACCTGCGTCTCTTTCTCGATGACTATCACGCCAATCTGCGAGAGTCCATTCCACAGAAGACGAGCGAGAGACACCCCACATTCCGTCGGCAAATGTCCGTCTCCAAGGCCCCTTTCAGCGAGCCGGACGCCGAACCCGCCTGGCCGGTCGCCAAGGATGCCGTCTCTTCGACATCCGTGTCACCGGTCTCCGGACAGACGCCATTCCCCACCGTGCCGTCAACGGCCCCGTCAACGGCTACGTCACCAACGGTCGTGCAACACTCGCGGCGGAAGTCCCGGACGCTTTCGCTCATCACGCCCAAGCACATGTCCCGCACGTCCATCTCTTCGATCGACCCGAGTGCGGCGCACTACCAGGACCCGGAGGCGCGCTTGAAGCTGCGTGTGTACCTTGCGTCGCCGCAAAAGTTCGACGAGGCCATTGAGTTCGGCTTCCCCGCCACGGACGCCTTCTCCGGCGCCTCGACCGGTGACTGCGATTCTCCCAGGCCGAAACAGCTGGACTCGCCGCACATTGGTTCGGACGGGTTCAATACGGTGCAGACGTTTCTGGACGACGACGACGAGGACCGGCTAGATGCGGACCAGTCGTCGATGACGGATCCCGAGTCGCCGCGGACGCCGAATCTGATGGACACGAGCATGAACAGCCACGGGTCCAAGACGTCGTCGGCCTACCGACCGTACCGGCTATCGGCGGAGCCGGCAAACGGACACCGATCACCGGACAGCTATGCGCAGGTGCCGGCGGCGTCGCGCGAAATGACGCTGCGGATGACGTTGACACGGCCGGACCTGCGGGCGTGCGAGGATCACATTTACGGATGGCAGCCACAGTTGCAGCCACTTGCTGGGCGGAAGTCTCAGTCGGTGCTGCGGGAAGACGGGGCGATGAGGGGTGGTGCAGCAGCACAGGCTGGCTTAAACGGCCGGCCCAAGGAGAGCATCGACCAGGTATTTGCCGGAATCGACCACTGGGGGCGTGACCCACCCGAGAAGAGCGTCATGAGGAGGTTCTGGCATCGGATGCGGCGGTCGTGATCGGCTTGCGTCTCCAGGTCGACTCCATTGGCGGTCAAACCAAAACCTGTTCTCCTCTTTTTTTTTTTCTTGTCTATTTTTTTTTTCTTCTTTTTATATTTTCTTTTTAAATCTCTTTGCCTATTAGAAGGATAGGGGGGAAGGGAGGGGGGGGAGGAGGGATACAGGCTTCACTACATTCATTTTTGCTCTACCAGCCAGCGACGCATTTGCTGCCCACTCATATTTCTAGGTTCTGTTTCCCGACGTTTTTGGGCCGGCTGTTTTGTTTACTTGACGACCAACGACGCCGTGTTGTGTTGACAGATTGCTTCCACACGCAAAATACCCAGACTTCAGATTACTGATAGTGTTGCACACTTTCTCTTTATTTACTCATTTTGAATCTCCAATCTCAATTTCTTGGACCTGCATGAAGAATGTTTGGGCTTGCGTCGTAGGCCCCGGTCGGGGCGCCGTTGGTGGCGTTGGTGTCGCGCGACGTGCCTACGAGTACTCCGTACTCTGTAGGATTTTGTCCGCGGAGCGAGTGGCGAGGCAGAAAAGGGAAGCGAAGGAGGGGGGAGGAAGGGGGGGAAGGGCCAACAACCTCCTCCAAAGGGCCTTGCTCGCTCTAGCCGGAACCAGATGGCGGGGGGCCGCTGCCGCCGGTCGGCGCATCTGGTCTCCGGAGATTTTGGGGGTCGAGCCGTTTCATTCGTTGCTCTGCGTCCTGCAACAAAATACGAGTAACACGTAGAAAAATGACAAAAAAGCATAAATTTACAGAAATTACCGTTACAAAATAAAAAGCCATGTCCCCTCCCCCCCCCCGTCACACATGCGGTGTGGCGCGCAGCCCAAAAGCCCACGCTGGGCCGAGATGGGCAGCGTCGCACCGCAGCAGCGCATTGCATACTACGTGTGTGTTTCATACAGGTCGGTCCTGCATGTCCGGCGGCGAGCATTCGTAATGCTCGTAATACTTGTATGGAGTAGACTCGTATCGACGAGTACTCGTACGAGAAATCTTAGTCGTCGAGCGCGGGGCGGGCTCCTCCTCCGTCTGGGCCTTCCTGAAGCGGCAAGTTGGGGTTTTCTGTTGCAGTACGGAGAGTACGGAGCACTCGGCGGACACGAATCGAATACATGAATACATGAATACACGATACATGAATACAACACTAACACTACAGCAAAGCGAAGTCGACACATATGGAATACATTTCTTTTCGGACACATACTATACAGATCACGTTCCGTCTCTCTCCCCTCCCCTCCCCTCCCCCCCCTCGTCCGTCTCTTCGCCGTGCGGCAATGGTATTCAAGTGTAGATGTGTATGGAACAAAAAAGACATTAAAAATGAGGGTGTCGTCTCGGGGAAGCTGTGTTTGGTTTTTTTGGTTTTTGGTTGTGTTTTTTTTGCAAATCTCTTCCTTTCTTCCCCCACTCAGGCCTCCTCGTCGCTGTCGTCGCCCAGCAGCTCGCCCTCGTCGTCGTCGACAACGGCATAGTCGCCGCGGCCGCGCGCAAAGCTGTCGCGCGTGGTGAAGCGGCGGGTGCCGCTGCCGGCGCCGCCGATGCCGAGACCCTGGCCGAGACGGCTAAAGGCGCCACCCGAACCGGCACCGCGGCCGGTCCAGCGCGCCACGGCGCCGGCGGCGGTGCGCCACACGGCCGAGACGACCAGCGGCAGGGTGCCCAGGGCGGCCACGACGCCGGCGGCGGCCATGAGGGGGTAGCGCAGGTAGGGGGCCTCGCTGTCGAGGGTGAAGCGGGCGGCGCCGTTCTCGCCGAGGCGGATGGCGCCAAACTTGCCGGACCAGTTGCGGTAGACGTACCAGCCGACGGCGGCGGCGAGCGTGACGGGGAGGATGACGGCTAGGAGGATGACCACGGCGCCCGGGCCCGAGTGGGTGCGCTCAAACTCGTCCTCGTGGTTGCTGCACGGCTCGGGCGCGGCCTGCTTGTCGAACTCGCGGCCGCCGACACACGACGTCAGCGGGATGCGGCGGAAGCCCGAGGGCGGGTAGTACTCGACGGCGTCGGGGTGGTCGGCGCACCACTGCTCCTTGGACAGCGGCGCCAGGCCGGGCACGAGCGAGCACTGGCCGTGGCTGTCGAGCTCGTAGTTGTAGTCGCACTCGTAGTCGCGGCGGCTGCACGTGCAGTTCTGCGTGTTGTACAGGTGCTGCAGCCGCGCGCCGTTGAAGCAGGCGCGGTCCGACTTCTTGCGCAGATACTGCGACACGTGACCAAACAGACACTGCGACTCGGGCATCAGCGGGTGCGACGGCGACCAGAGCGAGTAGTCGGACGCGGCCGCGTCGTTCTCGTTGTGCACGCACGGCCGGTCCGCGAGCCCGGTAAAGTCCAGGTTGACGGTGAAGACCCGGGCCTCCCCGGCGGCGCGACACCACAGCAGAAAGTTGCGCGACGCGCCCGAGCGCAGCGTCGTCAGGTCCAGCACCTCGACCTCGTCGTCGCTGAAGCGGTACTCCTGCCAGGTGGCGCCCTCGTCGGTCGTGTAGGCCACCGTCCGCGTGGTCCCGTGTCGCGGCACCAGCACCACAATCGAGCCCTGGTCGCCAAACTGCCACGTCCACGCGCCCTTGAGCACCGGCCGCCACGAGAGGCCCGCGTCCGTGGTCATGAACGTGTCCGCCGTCGCCATGTCGCCCAGGCTGTCGCCCACGTTGCCCACGCCAAACATCAGGCCCACCGCCCCCGCCGACGAGTACGTCTTGCCGTGGTCCTCGCGCTCCGTGTAGCCGTGGATGTGCAGCGCGCACGCCGCGTCGCCGCCCTCGCTCGCCCCCTTGCGCGGCGTGCACCCGTACGGCTTCCCGTCCAGGTCCGCGGCCGGCGGCGGCAGAAACGCCCACTCCGCCCCGTCGTTGTGGCTGATTTGCGTCTGCAGCCGCTTCGCCCCCTCCTTGCCCTCCTTGCCCTCCTGGCTCGCCGCGCCCGCCACCGAGTTCACCACCACCACGCCCTCCAGCCCCAGCACCTTTTCAAAGTCCACGTAAAAGTCGCTGTCGCAGTGCACCCCCGCAATGCTCATCACGTACGACGTCCCGTTCGAGTTGCTCTTCATGATCGTGCCGTACCGCCCCTCCGCCCGCGTCTCCGTCGCCACAAACAGATTCACCGCGTGCGTCGAGCTGTCCAGCACCGTGTACTCGTGCTGCTCCGGCGCGTCAAAGTTGGCCGGGAACTGCGCCTCCGCAAACGTCTCCCCGTCCAGGCTCGCCAGCGCCCGCAGGCTCTTGCGCGTCCGGTCCTCCGCCGCCACCACAATGAACTCGGCCATCGTCGCAAACCCCTTGGCGTCCTCCTCGTGCACCGTCCGCTCGCTCTGGAACCAGTCGCGGCTCGACACCAGCTGCAGCGGGTTCGTCTCCCCGCCCGGCGCCTCCTGCGCCCGCGCCAGACACAGCACCTCCTTCTCGTCCCGCAGCCGGTACGCGCTCGATCCCACAAACTCGCACCGCTGCACGTACCGCACCAGCGTCTGCCAGTTGTCGCCCCGGTCCGTCGAGTACGACGCCTCCAAAAAGCACTCGCCCGTGCCCTCGCACTTCTTGCCCACCCAGATCAGCCAGTCCTTCTTGTCCGGGTGGAACACCAGCGGCACCTTCTCGTCCGACACGTCCGGCGGGTTCGGCGCCGTAAACTCGTGCCAGTGCTGGCCGTGGTCGATCGTGTAGATCACCCGTCCCGCGCTCGTCACGAAAAAGACAAACTCCTTGAAGTAGTCGTGCGGCAGGATCGCCCACACGTCCACCTCGTCAAACACCGCCGGCCGCGTCCACGTCTTGCCGTGGTCGCTCGTCATGAAGATCGGGCCGCCCGCCCGCGCCACCCGGTCGATCGGCCGCATCACAATCGTCTCGTCCGTCTCCGAGCTCGAGTCGCCGCGCTCCAGGTAGTACTTTTGGAAGTCGTCGTACTGCTTCTTCAGCCCCAGATCCGCCAGCGTGTGCACCACCTTGCCCGTGGCCGGTGTCGTCGGCGGCGTCGCCGAGTCCGCGCACCGGTGCTCGACCAGATCGTCCTTTTGCGCCCCGCTGCCGCGCCGGCACGTGTTGCCCGGAATCAGCCGCCACCCCGACGAGCCCCGGTATGTCGCGTCCGCCGCCGCGTCCCGCCCGCACGCTCCCTCCGGCGGCTGCAGCGGGCCCGCCTGCTCGCACGTCCCGCTCTCGCTGCGCCGGAAGTTGTAGTCGCACTCAAAGTCCAGGTCCGTGCAGCCGCAGTCCGTCGTCTCCACCACCGGGTCCCGGAACTCGGACCGCATGAAGCACTTGGCGTCCTTCTTGCGCCGCTGGTACTTTTGCGTGTGGCCCATCAGACACGTCGGCTGGCCCTGCTCGTCCACCCGCGCCCACCACGGCTCCAGGTCGCTCGCCGTGCACGTCGCCTCGTTCATGCCCCCAAAGTCGATCGCGATGATGTGCGCCCGGTCCGCCGTGTTCGCCAGCAGCAGGAACCGCAGGCTCGTCGAGTCCTGCGTCGTCGTCAAGATCACCGGCCGCACCCGCAGCCCGTCCGGCAGCGCCGCCGTCTGCCACGTCTGCCCGTGGTCCAGCGAGTACGTCACCTCGCCCACGTCCTCCGCGTCGCGCACCGCCAGCAGGACCGAGCCCTGGTCGCCAAACTCGTACTTGTGCGGGCCTGCCGGACCGGCCCGCCACGTCACCCCCGCGTCGTCCGACACGTACAGGCTGCCGTCCGCGTACGGCCCCAGCGTCTCGCCCGTGTTGCCCACCGCCATCACCAGGCCCGGCGCCGGGCTCGAGTACACCCGCCCAATGTTGCTCAGGTCCGTCACCGAGTGCAGGTGCAGCCGCTCATGTCCGCCCACCGTGATCGGCGCAAACGTGCGCCCGTCGTCAAACGTGATCTCCGTCTCAATCCGCTTGGCCACCCGGTCGCGGTCCACCTCCGGCCCGTTCGTCACCCGGTTCACCAGAAAGATGCCCTGGATCCCCGAGATCTTCTCAAAGTCGACGTGGCCGCGCCAGTTGCGGTTCGTGTACTCCACGTTGGGCGTGAAGAACGTGCCGTTCGAGTTGCTCGTGTACAGCACCCCCATCGGGTCCGACGGCCGCGACGTCATCACGTCGATCTGGATGCTGTAGTTGGTGCTCTCCAAGACCGTGTACGCCTCCTGATTGACGTGGTCGTTTGGGAAGATGGCCCGATGCCACCGGAGCGTGTCGTCCGTCACAAAGAGCGCCATCTCGTCCGTGTTGAGCGACGCCGTCGCCACCAGCAGGTACTTCTTGATCACCGCCATGTTCACCACGCCCTGCACCGGCTGGTCCGTGTCGAGGTTGGGCTCGTACTCTTGGATCACCCCGTCCGCCGTCGTGGCACTGAAAAAGTTGTCCGACACCATCAGCCGCTGGTCCTGCTTGAAGATCGAATGCGCGTCCTTGACGATGCAGAGCACCCGGCTGGCGTCCAGGTCGGCCGAGCCCGTCGTGAACAGGCTGGACGAGCACGCCCACCAACAGCCCGCCGTGCGGCCGCGCAGAAACTTGGCGTCCGACCGAAACCCGTCCGTCGTGTACATGGCCACCTCGATGCAGCCGTTCTGTCCGCAGTCCTCGCCATTGAATATAATCCGGTCGGGGTCGTGCCCGTGGAACTCGAGCACTTCGGACCGCGACGTCGTCATCGCCGCGTCTGTCAGAAACATCTGCCACGTCGCACCCTGGTCTTCCGAGCGGTAGTGTGTGATGCCGGCCGTCAGCACGTATGCGCGCTTTGGGTCGTAGTCGTGCATCACCAGCCGCGACGCCTCCTGTGCCGGGATCGCCGTCACCTTGTCCCACGTCGCGCCCGCATCGGCCGACCGGAAAATCAGTCCGTCGACATAGTCGTGGAAGAGAATCACGTCCGAGTCCCGAAAGTAGTTGAGACTGTCGGGCGTCGACGAGAACGAATTACTGTGGAAGCTGGGTCCATCTTCTGCCGCCCAGGCGGCCGTCGTCGCGCCCAGAGCCCACCACAGCGGCACCGCCAGCGCGGCCACCGCCCGCAGAACCTTCCGGACCATCGTGGTCGCCGTTTATTGGGGTCCGTTCATAAGTTGCTGGAGTCGAGCCGGGGGGGGGGGGAAGTCGTCGCTATTTCTGGGGAACAGAGCTTCTTGTAAACGCGGATGCTCTGCGCGGAGAAAGAGACGGGAAAAGGAGTCAAGTCGTCGTCTGGATGATGAAATGGCGGAATCACGCAGAGAGCGGAGATGGAAAATGATTAGGAAGTAATGCCCCGGTGCAGATACGCATACGTGGCCGTGAACAAGAAACAAGGAGAAACGCCAACGTGTGCTTCACGGTCAGATTACTTGGCTCCCGAAGCACCAGGAGCGTTTCGCTGCGCACCTGTGGCTGGTGCGCGCCACAGTAGTGGGTAGCTGCTGCCTCCCACAGCTGTCCCATTTCGTCGTGCCGCTCCAGGCTGCAACCTATTAATAACCGCCTGCAGGAAGCTGCGGACCGGTAAAACGGCAGGGACAAACGTGGCTGCCCAGCACCTTGAACCCTACTCATATCTTACATATTACACTCTCGACACGTTGCGCAATCTGGGGAAAAGAAGTAGGCTATTGGCTGCGATAGGTACGGACACGCTCCAAAACCCAATCGCCCACCGCTCACACTCGGGTCCGCTGCGGTCGCGATGGATCGTGGTAGAATAGACTTTGGTTCCTCATACCTCTCTTTCTTTGCCCACCCCAAAACCCCCATTCACCTTGCACTTTGTTCTCCCAGTCATTGACGCAGATAAAATCACTGAATTGTATTTACAAAAACCAGAGCCAAAAAAGACGACATCAGAATCCGGAAATCCGAAAATGTAAATGCACGGCGACAGGCCCCGAGAGCACGAGACTTGTGCATCCCCGGTTCTTAGCCAGCGGGGTCCATCGCAGCCCGCAGTTCGTGAGAATTGGAAATATAAAATAAAAGACTGCACGCATCCGACAAAGGGAAAAGAGCGCCCCCGAGACCACGCCAGACGGTACGTCTAGCTGCTCTCCTGGAAGGTAATGGTAGCGCTGCCGCCAGAGGTCATGGCCACCTGTATGCTTGTCAGTACGTCACTCCACGAATCTCAACAGGACGGGCTACATACCGTGCAGCCGCTGCCGCCACCGTAGTAGGAGCCGCTCTTCAGGTAGCACTCGGCCGAGACATCACCGCTAATGACAATGTCAAAGTCGAGCTCCGCCGACGACGTGGGCGTGTTGGGGAAGATGGAAATGTACGTGACACCGTAAATGTCCGTGCCCGCACCAATGTTGACGGGTGCCCAGTTGCCGGCCGACGTGGGGTAGTCTGAGCTGGTCCAGACGCAGCCCTGCTTGAGCGAGACGCCCTTGTTGTTGACGTAGAACTGGCCGCTGGTGTAGGAGTCCTCCCAGACGTAGCCGGTCTTGGCGTTCATGTTGGTGAGGGTCGCCGAGCTGCCGGCCTCGGCCAGCAGCGGGATGTTCATCATCTCGTTGCCGGGGTAGTTGGTGCCGCACACGGCAACGACATCATCGAGCTTGTTGACAATCGTGATGCCGCCCAGACCGTCCTGGCAGAGCGTGTCAAAGTTGGGGTTCGTGCGCTCGAGGTAGCCGTCCGCGTTGCAGTAGAGACCGCCGATGGACTGGCCCGTGGAGCCCTGCGACGTGGTCGGCCACTGCGCCTTGCTCTGGCCCGGAGAGCAGGCATACGAGCAGAAGGAGCCGCTGACGCAGCCGCCGCTCGTCGGCTCGACAATGTCGCTAAAGTCGACACCCTCCGTCCACGTGCCGACGGTCTGGATGCTGGCCCAGCCGTCCAGGCCAACCCAGTCGACGGCCACGGCGCCGTAGGCCGACGGGAAAGTGCTGCAAGGGACGGTGCCGTCGGGGAAGACGGTGCCGCTGCCGGCAGACGAGTACGACGTCGACGCGGTGGCCGTGGCGGCCGCCGACGAAGTCTTGCTGGTGGAAGAGGTCGACGAAGTCGACGTCGTCGACGTGGAGCTCGTGCTGGTGCTCGTGCTGGAGGTGCTCGTGCTGGTCGTGCTCGTGCTGGTGCTCGTGGTGCTGGTGCTCGTGGAGGAGCTGGACGAGCTGGAGCTGGACGTCGAGTAAGACGACGACGTGGACGACGTCTCGAGGAACAGGCCGGCCTCGATCTTGGCCGTCGAGGACGAGGCCGTGGACGTTGCGGCGGCCGCGCTGGACGTCGGCGAAGTGGTGCCGACAACCACACAGCTGCCGTCGTCGAGGCACTCCTGGGCCTCGCTGGCCGACACGGTCGTGCCGTCGGCGTAGACGTAGGCGGTCTCGACAGCGCTGTACTCGACAACGGCCGCGCGCTTCTCGACGACCGGGCTGCCCTGCTGGCCGACCCTCCGGGCGTGGTGGTGACGGTGCTGGTGACGGTGCTGGTCGGCGGCGGCGCCGGCGGCAAGCGCCGCGGCGACGGCGATCTGGACGAGCCCCTTCATGGTGGCGTTCTGGTGGTGTCAACTCTGACCGGTCGTCGATTTCGCAAGAGGGGGTAGGTGGGTAGAAAAAAGAGACCTTTTGAATATGCGCAATCGATTACTTTACTAAAAGGCTGTAAACTCCCCAAGGGTCGCGTCAGCATGGTACAATCATAGCAGGCCCGGCACGTCGCCGGTAGCGCTCGCCGTAGCACTCTGGAATGCCAGACGAGGACACGCCCTCCCGGGTGGCGTCTTGTGTGTCCCGTAGAGGGAGTCGCGTCCATTCTTGGGACATCTTCCTCTAGCCCTTGGCTCTTCTTCCCCCTCCCCCCTCTCTCTCGTCCGCACACACTCACCTATTGGTTTTGTTGGCAGTATTATGATCCGTTCGTAGTGACCGTTCTTTTCTCGTGAAACCCCGAAAGAGCGTGGTAGAGAGCGTGGGCTCTCTGTTGGATGGAGAGAGGCGTCGACAGCAAAAGAGCGTCGTGAGGTTTGACGATGGCAGGGGTGGAAGGAGCGTGGAGAGAACGAGTGCGAGATCCAAAGGGGAAGAAGGTCAAAGAAAGAGAGCGGCGGCCGCCCGATTAATCCTGCGCTTGCCCAGCAGTGGGGAAATGAGCGACGTGTGGACAGGAGACCAGGCGAGGAAAAAGCAGAAAGCAGCCTCTCGACTGGGTATCCAGAGGGTCCCTGTAAGATTGCATTCCCCACGAAAGGGGCAGAGCCAGACAGGGGAAATGAGAGCGGCGGCGCGCGCTTTTCGCCCCAAAAAGGGCCATCGTCAACACAGTATGAACCTGACAGGGGACGGGGGGGGGAGAGAAGGGGGGTGGGCCGGATTGATCGACCAGGGGTTCGGAAGCCCAAGCTGGCAGTGGCCAAGCGGCCAAGCGGCCAAGCGGCCACAACAGCCGCAACGCCGTCGTTGCTAGGACGGGCAATGGGGATGGGAGCGGTGAAGTCGTGGCCGGCGAGCTGGGGGGGGGGAGGCTCGCGTACTCCGTGCGGAGTAGAGCGAGAGGCGCTCGCGGCAACTGTTTGTTTGTTTGTTGTGCTGCCTGTTAGGCGACGGTGACCACGACGCCAGGGTGAGGCTTTCTCGTACCCGTACGCTTTAGGCGCGCAGAAATACCGTGTAGATTCGCCGGCGTACGGTGCAAGTACCGGTACCCTCATGGTGGCAGTCCAGACCGCGCGACTGCCGCGCAGGGACTCTGGGGATGTGTACTGGTACCCTGTGCCATGTTTCAAAAGGCAGGTCACTGGCCGTCTCCCCTGTTGCGGCCATCCCCTTTGGGGCTGGTCCATTGGCTTAGCCCCCTAGCAGGTACGAGAACTCATAATTTGTGCTCCTTTTTTAGTAGTCACAACAGAAATGGTACCTGGACTATTCCGTTTCCGGACGCGACGACAGCTGCTAGCGCAGGAACGGCTTGCTTGGGAGGAATTGAGATCGCCCCAGCACAACTTGGGTCTGGGCCGAGAGAAAGAGGGCCGTTTGGCGGCGATTTTTTTGGGTGGTGCGCACGCTGCCAAGCCCAGGTGTCTCTGTCCAGCCTCTGCCAAGTCTCTTTTGCGGGCAACGCCCAGCTGATCGGGCAGTGTCTGTCCAGTCTCTGTCCATGGTCATTTCACAACACGACAATACGAGTACGATAATACGACAGCTGTCGACGTATAAACTTGGCTTGCCCCAGTCAAAATCTCCATAGCCGCCTCTCCTGATTCTTTCATGTCCCTTCCCGGTGGTCCCGCCACTGGCCGGCGGTGCATGCACGCTACCGGAGGCGTACGCGACTGGGCAGGAGTCGATTCCCAGGGCTCATTTCCTATCGTACAAGGCTCTTTGCCCGAATGACGTACCCTCTCTGCTGGACGCGTAATCCAGCTCATCTTACAGGCAGGGCCGCAGGTGGTGCAGTGCGTTTTTTTTTGCAGGACGACGCATGTGTCTACGAGTACGACGTACAGAGGACGTACGGAGTACGTCGTAAGCCAGCCCTCTCTGGATCCCTTGTGTATTTCCCGCTAGATGCGCCGCTTTGCTGCTCCGTAGGAGAATTTCGCGTTCCTTCTCCACATCTGCCATGCAAAGGGGCAATCATGCTCGTGACTCCCCGCAGACGGTATGTCGTAGAGCCTCGACATGTCAGTTTTGTTCTGCAAGCAAATGGAGACACTTGTGCCGTGTCCACAATGTGCTGCCGACAACCGTCTTTGGCCGCACGACCGCGGCGCGTACGACTACAAGGACGCGTATGCAAGGCGTCTCTTGGACCAGCATATTACTCCGTACCTCATTTAGCACGAGCCCCTCCACGACCCAGGGACGCCTTTCGAGGCCAACCGCTCTGTCGGCCGAGACAGGTCTCTCTTTGGGCCCACAAGATGATCGTTGCTATTGCGGCGTGCCGTTCGGCACCGACCAACGTACGGAGTACGGAGTAGAGTGTGGCTGTCCGTGGCGCTTGGAACCGGGCTTGGGCTAAAATGGCGATGTGATCTTGATATGCGGATGAAAATTATCATGTTGCCGTCGGCTGTAGCATAAGGCAGCACAAGCTCGATACCGACGACAAGAGCACGCGTGCGAGTAAATTGTCCTTTGTCAATACGAATATTGGAAGCTTAGTTGGATCTGAGAAATGTTCGATCTACGGGTACTCGATCCGATTGCTTGTTAAGGTGCTACTGTATTATGCGTCGCCTTACGAAGGTATCTCAGATCAAAGACGCGTGACCTATATCTCTGTTTCAAGGCGGAAGTAATATGATATGATCCAATGTCCTTGACCGTGAGCCCGTACTTATTAGACGTACAACTAACTCCTATTACTGCCCTATCAAGCTATGTCTTGTTTCTCCCCCAATACTGTGAAGGGAGCTGATGCAAAAGGAAAGAGCAGATGCCATACGATTTGTTCAACTTCACTTACCAATTAGGAGATGCCGTGTGTCTCGCGGATTGTTAAGGGTTATCCTGTGCCACAAAACCACATAAAATAATACATATCCTACATGCCCAGTTGAAAATACGTAGGCGCCTTACGGAGTAGGAGCACAACATGATGTGGCTTGGGTGGCCGCACCCTACAACGATCGGGAACCACGAGACTCCGTACCTTACTCCGTATTAAATGGCCGATATCTTCGATAAGTGGGATGAGGGACGCCGGCAGTGTGGCTTACGGACCGGGAAGCTCCCACCGGGCTGTTTCAGCTTATTGTGCCATATTTAGACGGACATATTTATTTTTATCGATTTTCTCGTATCAATCCTGGCTACACCATTGTCTGTGCTGTTGGTCCGCGAATGGATGGCAAGCTTTTCGTCGGCCTGCTGAAACTGCCTCGGATGCGGCCTTAGTGGCCGGCACGAGGGGCACCAATCATGCAGCTGGTTCTTTGGTAAAGTCGGCAGCAGCATCGCACACGACCGCGGCTATGTATCTTAGGTATGTATCTTACGGAGTACTCGTACTTTCAGCCGGCCGGCTGCATGGACCAAATACGAGGAGTACGAGTTACGGGGAGCGGGACGTTTTTGGAGATCGGGGGCCACCGTCTGCCCTTTGCCTGGAGCAAAGCCCAACGCCCCCCCTCAACCAGGACTATTGGGGACCAAACAGCCACAGGCGGTGGAGCTAGCCCGGTTCCGTCCAGGCGCAACCGGTGTACGTCGTAGTGTTACCACCAGTATTACACAGCCACACCAGGACGGCGAGTGGGCCGTCCGAGCAGCTGCCTTTGTATGGAAGGTCCCGTGCAGTCCCCCCCTCTGTGCGCGTAAGCGAGACTGACCTTGTGGTGGCGCTCGTCTGTGTTGAGGGCGCGCGCTCGCGTGTGTGTAGGGGACTTGCAGAGCCTGCACAGCGTGCACATTGTGCACATTTACGCGCCACGTCGCTGGCGGGCTTCCCTGCTTCGAGACGGTTCAGCTGCGATGCGGCCCCAGACGCCCGCCAACCACAGCGCGCAGCTCGGCGACCGTACCAAAGTTTTTGTCAAGATTCCAAGCCACAAAAAATGCTGCCTGCATCTTACATCCCCCCCACACCTCCGTCAGAGGGTCTGCCTCTCGGATGGCCTCTACCACGGCTTGGGTTGTCGTACTCCCAGTCCCCTCATTCCATTGTATCTTGCGAGTACTCGTACATGCTCCGTATCTTACATGTGCTCGGGCTAGTCGCTGCTCAGCTGCCCTTGTGATGCAGCCCTAATTGAAAGTAAAAAGAAAAGGCCTTTTTGTCGCAGGCAGACGTTCAGGTCGCCACAACCTTTTACGGCCTAGACACAGTAACGGCCCGTGTGGCGCACCCTACTCCGTACCAGTACGTGCTGAGAGGGAGCACTTGGGAGACAGTTTTGTGGCCATTCGGGCTGATTACGAGTACTGGTGCTGTTTGTCCCGACTGCTGCACCAGCCTATTATAGCGCACCACCTCCTGCGGGCCCGCCACAAAGGCGCCCTGCAGGCCACGCTGACGGCAGCGCTGGACCGCCTGTAATCCTCGTCAGCCCACCGCCCTGGCCTGGTCCCCGGCCGCCGGACGGGCTTTCCAGCCTCATAACAGCCCGTTCTCGTTTTTCTTCCTCAACCCTCAATCTCGCAGCTTGCCGACGCACCCTTGCCCCCAGATCACTGCCCGAGAGTACGTTTGCATCCCGTGTCCACGATCCAGTCGGCGGGGACTCTATCCGATCTGGTGCTTCCGGCCCGCAATCTCTGGCTTTTTTTTTTATTCTCCATTTCGCGTCGTCAAAATCACGTCGCCCAAGTGCCAACGGTCGTCGAAAGCTCTCGCCACGTTTCATCAGCCACACATCGACCACAGCCTCCTCCGTCGTCCATCAACCCCCCCCCCCCCCCCCCTGGATGATGCCCTTTGGCCTGCCCTGAGGAGGCGCAAAAAACGACGGGGCTTCGGACGAGACGTGTTTGCATATCGTCGTGGATGGAAAATTGAGTGTTTTGGCCATTTTTTTCGCCCTCTCTTGGATACCAGCCCCAAGAGCAGCTTCGCCGCCCCCCTTTTCTCTTTTCTCTCTCTCCTACTGGCGACGGGCGCCCGACCGCATCGATCGCATAGATCGCGTCGATCGCGTCGACCACACTGGCCTTATTGATCGCGTCGCCTGCGTCGACCGCATTGTCGTTCTCGTTTCCTTCTCCCCATCACTGCCGACTCCCGATGGCTTCTCACGCCAGAGGACCTGTAGCCGCAGAGGCCTCGCACGCCGCGATGCCGGGGCCGACGCCAGCCTTCTCGCCGGACCTGGCCGTCGCCATCGACCCAGAGATTGATGGCACCGCCGACGCGATGCGCCCCGTCAAGCGCCCACGATCGCCCTCGCTGGACCCGTCCGCCTCCTCGGACGTGACGGGTCTCGATCTGTCGCCCAAGAAACTCGCCCGCCTCTCCGGCGGCTCGCGCTTCACCGACAGCGCCACCGACGAATTGGCCGCTGCCCACCCGCTCGAAGACGACCACGGCGCGTCGACCGATGACTATGCCGCCCAAACCGCCCTCTCCGTTCTGCGCGGCGCCGAAGCCCTCATGTCCCAAAAGGCCGCATCCGACGCCAACGCGGTCGTGGCCGAGGCTGCTGCCGCCGTCGCCGTCGCCGCCTCGAGCGAGAGTCCTGACGTCCACGACAGCGCCGCGCACCTCATATCCGATGCTACCGCCGCGGCCGAGGCGGCTGCTGCACTCGCCGAAGCCGCGGCCGAACACATGGCCGTCGATGCGGCAGACGGCCGCTCCGGCTCGCTCTACCCAGCCCCGATCGCCGCAGCACCGAATGGCAGCGCTGACGCGCACGGCATGGCTTCGTCGGCCGCGTACGCCGACGCCGTGCCCCGGTCGCCCTCGTCCAAGAAGCACAAGTGCCCGTACTGCGACACCGAGTTTACGCGCCACCACAACCTCAAGAGCCACCTCCTCACACACAGCCAGGAAAAGCCGTACATTTGCCAGGGCTGCGACATGCGCTTCCGCCGCCTGCACGACCTCAAGCGCCACAGCAAGCTGCACACGGGGGAGAAGCCGCACATATGTCCGCGCTGCGATCGCAAGTTTGCCCGCGGCGACGCCCTGGCCCGCCACAGCAAGGGCGCCGGCGGCTGTGCCGGCCGCCGCTCGAGCTCCTCGGGCAACTTTGGCGCCAACAACGCTGGCGGCGACGAGAGCTTTGACGCCTCCAGCATAGCGGATGCCGACAGCTCCGTCATGACCGGCCTGGAGTACGACAACGCCGACGACGACGAGCGCCGGCGGCTGAGCCTGCCGCCCAGCAAATTGCCGCACGGTCGCGGCTCCCGCGCCTCGACCGATGCCTTTATCGCCCACGCCCGCACCTACCCGCTGATGCCTGATGCCCAGCGGACCGCGACGACCGTCGCCGGCCTGTACCAACCCTCCATGGACCGCACGTCGTCTGTCGCGTCCGCAGCCGCTGGCCTCACCAACGGCACCCTCACAGCCACCGCGGCAGCGGCAGCGGCAGCGACAGCGCGTGCGCATACGCCAAACGCGAGCCTTTCGTCGCTCCCCATCAGCACCGGCACGGCCTCGCTCTTCTCGCAGCACGGCATTGCCGAGAGCCCCAAGACGCTCAGTCCTGCGGTCGGCGCCGACGGGACGACCCACGCCCAGTTCGTGCCACGTACGTCTACTCTCCCCCTTGCCCCGCGATCTACGTTTTGCTCACTCATAACCGTTCTAGGCCTCTCCTCGACGGACCCGCTGCAGCATATCCGCAACGGCAGCAGCGGCGCAAGCAGCAACGGCGACACCAATGCGAACATATTCTCATCCGAACAGGGCATGTGGACGTATATTCAGACGCTGGAGAGCAAGCTCAAGGCGCAGGACGAGCGGTTGCGACAACAGGATGAGCGCATTGCACTGCTCGAGAGCGCCAAGCTCGGCTACGAAGCTCAGATATCTAGCCTGACCAAGGGCGCCGGCGTGCGCGGTCCGACGGCGGAGATGACGCTGGACTCGCTACCGCTGACGGACGCGCCCGTGGTGACGGGCGAGCCCGAGGCAGACGCGGCAACAGACGCGCAGCCCACGGCAACATCGCAAGAGCAGCAGGCGGAACGCGACGCAGAGCAACAGCTCAAGCAGCACATTGGGCAACAGCTCGAGAACGCAATTGGGCAGCAATGAGCAGCGAAGCGGCGGCAGACAGACGACAGACGAGCGCCATGTCTTTTTTTTTTCCCTTCGTGCTGGCTGTTGAAGCATTGCGCACTTTCGGGTGCCGCGCGGGAATTACCTATTTTTATTTTCACCCGGCCGGGACGACTTTTTTTTCAAACTGGGTCCTGTATGTGGCGTTTTTTTTTTTTTTTCCTCCTTGCATTTCCAACCTCCAACCCTCCTTATGTTCTCCTTGCGTTGTCCATCTCTCGGGATTTTCTGTGCCTATTTAGTGTGGGAGGCGCCCGGGCCCCTTCGCCCGGGCGATGCTGCGATTTCTGCGGAAAGAAAAAAGTTTGCCATGGAGGCCTGGCTGGATAGTCGGTGCCGCTGTCGATCGTTTTTGGCATGTAGGCAAGCGGGCAAAGAGGACGTAACGTCGCTGTACGAGTACGAAATTTCACGTGTATTTGTTTGCAGGAGGGGTGACCTCACTCAGCCACATGCGTGACGTCATTAGTGAGCGCAGCCCTGTCCTTGGGTTTCTTTGGTTTGTTGTGGCTGCCAATTTCAGCCAGGGGGACTCTGTAACTTTTCGACTGTCCATTTACCTGGGGGGGAGCATTGTTTGGGCCGAGACTTCCGATCGCACCGCGCTGCGCGCAACGAGACACCTAGAGGAACGAGTTCGCGACACACCGCTACCTATAGTCATTCTTTGCGACACGCTCGACCGATTCACAGAAGCCACGGAGAAGCCCGCCGAAATGGCCCCGTCCACATTAGATGAGGCCGACACGGCGACGGAGGCGCGTGGCCGACTCCCCGATCCGCCAATCAAGACAGCGGCCAAGACGGGCCCTGCGAACACGGCGACGGTGTCGGTGAACGGTGTAGGAGAGTCGAAGCCGCAGCCGGCGACGACGTCGGCAACTTTGGCTGCCTCGACAGCATCACCAGCATCACCAGCATCACCAGCCACAGCATCCACGGCATCACCGGCACCAACGAAATCCGCAGCGCCGTCCCCGCCGCCGCCCGCGATTAGGTTTGCGCCGGTGCGGGTGCCGCTGCGACGACGCAAGCAGACGTTGGCGGTACTGATTCACTGTACTAGCATCATGGTGTCGCTGCCGCTCTTTTTTTTCTGCTGCGCCATCCCGCTGGCATGGCCGCTACTGATTCCGTACATTGTCATGGTGCTCTTCTCGACGGCGGCGACGGACGGCCGGCTGCGGTGGCGGTCGGATCGGTTCCGGCGGCTGCCGCTGTGGCGGTGGTTTGCGGCCTACTTTCCGGCGAAGCTGCACAAGACGGCCGACCTGCCGGCGGAGCGCAAGTACATTTTCGGCTACCACCCGCACGGCATCATCTCGCACGGGGCGTGGGCGGCCTTTGCGACCGAGGGTCTGGGCTTCTCGAAGCTGTTTCCCGGCATCACCAACAGCCTGCTGACGCTGGACTCCAACTTTCACATTCCGTTTTACCGCGAGTACCTCTTGCTGGCCGGTATGCGGTCGGTGTCGCGCCGCTCGATCATCAACCACCTCAGCCGCGGCGGGCCCGACGGCGCGGGAGCCGGCCGGGCCGTCACCATTGTCGTCGGCGGCGCGCGCGAGTCGCTGCAGGCCAACCCCCACACCATGCGGCTCGTGCTGCACGGCCGCTACGGCTTCGTCAAGGTGGCCATGACCACGGGCGCCGACCTCGTGCCCGTGCTCGGCTTCGGCGAGGTCAACCTGTACCACCAGCTCGAGGGCGAAGCCCACCCGCTGCTGCGCCGCTTCCAAATGTACGTGCTGCGCGTCTGGAAGTTCACGCTGCCCTTTATGCGCGGCCGGGGCATCTTCAACTACGACTACGGCCTCATGCCGTACCGCGTGCCGCTGCACGTCGTCGTCGGCCGGCCCATTCGCGTCGAGCAGGCCACGCCCGACTCGCTCGATCCGGCCGAGGTCGAGCGGCTGCACGGCCTGTACGTGGCCGAGCTGCAGCGGCTGTGGGACGCCCACAAGGACGAGTACGCGCCCGACCGCGTCGAGGAGATGCGGATCCTCGCCTAGAATCGGGGCCCATGGCAGGCGGGAGGTTGGGGACGGCGTGCTGGTTCGCGGAGGGAGGGAGGGGGGGGTATGTCTAGATGCGGCTACAGGTTTCTTACGAGTATCATTCTTTCTACATTTTTAGATGCACCAAAATAAAAATGGAGTTTTGGGTCAAGACGCCGTGTCCGTTCGCTGCTGTTGTTCCTCAGCCCTCTCGGGGGGAGGGGGCTGGATTCTGGTGGCACGCAGGGACGCCCGACCGATCTCGCCCACATTCCACAGGGCTGGCCGAGACGGCCGCCGGTGGCGGAGGGGTGCGTGGGTCGGTGGCGGAGGGAGGGCGTAGGTCGGTGGCGGAGGGGCGGAGGGGCGGAGGGCTGGACGAGGATTGCATGGCCGGAGGGCCGGGGGAGGTGGAGGAGAGGGGGAGGGGGGAAGGAAAAAGAGGGCGGGGAGGAGGGGGGGTGTGAGTAATACGTCGTAGCGGTGTACTCCCTGGTTTTTTTTTTTTTTTTTTTTTGCGCTGGTGTGCTGGCCCTCCCTCGCTCAGAAAAGAGGGCAAAACGGTCAGCAATTTTTGACTTTGCCGGTGGACAATGGACGCAAGGGAGGGCCATATCCGAGACAGGTAGGACGAGGGGACAGGGTCGGAATAACGCAAGCTGAGACACGGACTCGGATGCGGCGCGCACGGGTCCAAGATATGCGTCCCGCCCCAGACGAGAGGGGGGGAAAAAAGAAAAAAAAGAAGAAAAAAAAAGAAAAGATATGTGCATGCCGAAGGAAGGAAACAAAAAAAAAAAGGCAAGGCGCGCACAGCCTGCATCGTCCTTGTCGGTGAGACCAGCAGCAGCTGCAGACGACAAGTCATTCTCGTCTCCTCTTGCACGCGTAATATGCTCGTTCCTGCGCCGGACGGGTCTGTCGGGCCGCCGTGCGGTGGGCTCTAGACTCGAGGAGACACGGCGGCCTCGTCCGCTGACTGTTTGTTCGACGCCGATCCGGGCTTCTTGTCTCGTGTTCCGCCTCAGCTGGGCGGGCCTTTCTTTTCTTATTGGCCCTTTCTGTTGTTTTTGTCCTGCTGCGCTGATATGCTACCATGCGGCTTTGCTGTTTTGCTGTCTGCTGTTTGCTGATTTGCATGCTTTTTTTTTTTCACAAATTCTCCTGCTCGTACGTGTACTCGTACGTGAATCTGTTCAGCTCTTCTGCATCTACGAGTATCCCATATGCTGCGTGCAAGCTCACGTCGTACACGTCTTTCCTCCTTCTGCTCCATTGTCTTGCATCTGCCTCCGATTACACTCTTTGCATCCACCCCCCCTCACCGTTATCCCTCTGCTGTCCTTCCCCAGTCTTGCCTTTCAACACATCCGTTTCGTTTACTCCCCTACGCCTTTCTTACACATTCGGATTTCTCTTTCCCCTCCCGTCGATCCCGGATAAAAACCGGCGATCTGCACACAGTAACATATGTACTTACTTCACCGATCAGGCGAGACAGATATCCGGCAGGAACAGCACACAGACCACGTAGATAAGTCCACGACAAGCGCAACATTAACGGGAAGCCAACCCCAGTACGCTGTCGACCGCATGAACATGCATTTATTGCGGTCATTTTTCAACCTGGATCCCAGACAGGATTATCACGTACAGGTAAAAACCTCAAACGAGGCTTGGCCAACACGCGTGTCAGACTGCTGCCCCGGCCGTGGGATGCGCGCCTTACCGCAGCGGATGCCCGTAGATACGACGCCTGGAAAAAGAAACGGCTATTATTATGGGGATGCCCTCGGCCGGCTGGGCCACTTTCCGGAAGCTACGCGTATCTTGCGAGCACGCTCTGGCCCTCTGTCGCCCAGAGAGTGCCTGTCTGCCCCGAGCGCAGTCGGCCCGGAGGGCAAGAGTGGAATACAGCATCGGTTTTACCCCGGCCCGCGGGAGCGATGCGCTCTGTTCCTACGGCTGCAGTCTGTGCTGGAAGAGGGCATTGGCCACGCAGAGAGGACGGAATACGAGTACGAGTACCCGAGCAGTCTGGGCCGCCGCGGCATTGTCACTCGGAAAAACCGGAGCTTTCCAGAGATTCGCGGTCGCGGACGCGTCACCGTCACCGTCTTTTTCTTTTTCGTTTCCTTCTCTTTCCTCTTGTTTCGCAGCGTGCAGCAGCCTGTGATCGGGACCTGCAGCAAGCACCTGCAGGTTGGGAAACAACAACTGTGATGGAGGTGATGCAAGGTGTCTTTCGGCCCCTGGAAAGCACAGAATGTCGTCCACAATTTTTTTCGGCTTTTTTTTTTTTGCTGCCGATGCGCCAGTCAGGTTTCAGGAATTCGGGAACAGGCAGCGACATTCCCCCCCCTGTCGCCCGCGGAGGGCATGGCTGAAGCTCCCGGTGCAGGAGAACGCCAGTGACTTGTGACAGTGACGGGACAGCCTGCAGGCGACGGGCGGGCGGTGATTACCTGTTGGGTTTGAAAAGGCAGTTGGCCGTTGGAGCCTGGGGGGATTGGAGACCGCATTACGACGTAGCGCACCAGGGCGTTCTGTGACGGGTAATAATACTCCGTAAACTCCATATTCCTTCCTTCCAGGCCGTTTTCACTTTTCCGGGTGGCTTTTTCCGCGCCAAGCGTTCCCGCCCTGGGCAGAAAAAAAAAAGAAGCCTAATAACACTCGTATCTTTTTATCTGGGGGGCGGCTCGTCGGCACGACGGCGCGACAGCCCAGATATCCTGCAACCATGCATGATACATCAGACAGACAGCCAACATGGCCCAAAACGCGCTCGGTCCTGTCTCGTCCACTCTGGCTGTTAACGAGCCTCGGAGACTCTGGGCGAAACCACAACCACCCTGGCGGGGCTACTCACGCATGGTCGACTCGTAGTCGACTCGTATTTGGCCTCGTTTCCCCACCGCACTCGGCATGACGCCGCTCGCCGACTGCGCACGCCATGGCCCTGGCGCCAGACGCGATAGGAAGACGACACACACACACACTCACACACCCACCCCCCCAGCGTTGCTTATCACGGCTCCAGGAACCAGACCAGAATAAACGTTTGTGGTCGGCGTAGGCCGTTTTAGGCTGATTCGTCGTACGTCGCCGCGACGGAAAGATGCGCGCGCAGGGGCGATGTCGCTCCTTCCAAGATGTGTCGTATCTCTAGTATCTGTCATGGTGGGACTTGCATAGTCCGTCCTGGTGGAATCGCCCGAGGCCGACACGACACAGATACACCCGCCTCTCTCGTGGGGGGAGCCGACAGGACACAGCCCACGCCCTGGATCGGCGTCCTCTGCCGGTTTCGCCTGCAGACATCGTCGGTTATTTCCCTCAAACCGCACGAGCCGCTCGAATCGGCCATGCCGCTCCCCTTATCTCGTGGGATGTGGCAGACTGCGGGGAATGCAATCTCCCGCTGCCACTGCCCGATAGAGTGGCCATACACATCGTGGGTTGTGGCAACTCGTCCATCCCACACTAGCCACCCTTCGAGAAGGTCGGTGGAAGGCGATGGCTGATGGTGTCGTGTGGTTTTTGCCATTTGCCATCATGGAAGCGTGCCTGCTGCTGATAACGGGTGGGGGGACACTTGTTTCCATTTTCAACTTTCAAATCCATTATCGCTTCCAACTTCGATTCCTTCTTTCTGTGCCCCTCCACGTTTTGTGCGTCCCTGCCATCGAGTGACTGGGCGATAAGGCCCAGCCCGTCGAGTATTTCGATTTGTATTTCGTTTTTCTCTTTGCCGCGACGGCGGCTCCCGGCGCTGCCGTTTGGCTGCCGACCAACCACGGGGGCCCTCCTTGGCTGAGATGTTTTGCATTCTGTATGTGTCAACAGCCCCATGCTTGTAGTCATCATCACCGTACCTCGCACACCCCCTCCCCTACCTCCTCGGCCGACGTCTGTCCGCCCGGCAAAAACAGCTCGACCCGAATGCAGCAAGACAGCCGCAAGCCGCGAGCCTCGTGCTCGCACCTCTCTCGCTGACTTGCTCGGCCATCGCACGTGCTCGAGCTCGCAATCGCGATTTACGTAACAGCGACCAGCCGACGAGTCGCCCCAGACGCCAGGGGCCCACGTCTCCCACCGACGAGGCGTGTCGCAGCGAGGCTCCATCCGTCTGGAGGACATCGCCCCTAGTGTCAACGGCTGCTTCCAGAATCGCCCTCGCCGGCACAGCAATCTTCTCTTCCATCTCTGTTTCAGGAAGGAGCATAACAGCAAGCAGATCGCAATCCCGCGATACCGCAAAGTCGCTCGTGGAGCAGCCCATTTCAAGCCCGGTGGAGACACACGCCCTTTTTGTAACCCCCATTCGTCGGTCTGGGATTCTGCATCGTTTCGCCCTCGTGCGCCGTCGCTCCCCAGCGCCTTGCCTGATACGTGTACAAGTACAAGTACGCGTATCTCAAGCTACTCGTACTCCATCCAGTACTCCGTACGATACAGACGGTGGTCCGCGCACAACGAGAACTGGGGAGGCGAAATGGCGGCATATTCGCAAGATACCCGCCACCGCCGCCGACGACGCTCGAGCACCGCAATATCTTACCATGGAAAGGAAAACCTGCGCAAATCGTTAATCAGAGGCCTGGGCACGCTCGCTGTGGCGGAAATTGGCCTCCACTCCAACCAGGCCCTCTGTCCGCCGTATCTTAACTGCCCTGTCACCTCTGCGCTCGTCCTGCAAAGTGGACCGCGCACTGACCTTCCGACCGCAATACGGCGCGGACGGACCCTGAAACCTTCGAGAAGGCCCTGCAGACGATCCTATTGGCTGGCGGTGTGGCAAGGCCAACCACGAAACTAGGACCTGGCCTGTTTAGACCACCAAGCACCCTTCGTCCCCTCGAGCCGACCCCACGTGCTAGAGCCGAACCAGCAAGGTGTCTGGGGCCAAGGAAACCAGGCCAGGGACTTGGGAAAATGGCTGGGATCTGGATTGCTCGTCGCAGGACAGGGCTGGCATCCCAGACTCGTCCAGGCAATAAGAGCGGCCCTCATAATACTGGAACGGAGGCGAAGAGGAGCACGAGCGGTTTTCCTACCATGACCCTTGCCATGCGTGTTCTCGGCACGCTTGCAGAGATAGATCGCTCGGGACCCCCAGCGCCTGCCAGCGGCCGTCGCCGCGTCCGCTGCAGAGATTGCGCTTGCCCGCTCTGCTGCGGGGGAGCCTTCGTAATAAGTCTTCGTCCACATCGTATCGTGCTCTCCGTCGTATCTCTACTCCGTAGATACGCGGCATTGGTGTCCACATCCTATCCGCTCGACCTCGCTCTCGCACCGCTCGCCGTCGGCCGAATGAGCCCGTGCTGCCGGTCCAACATGTCAGACCGCCATACCACCCTGTTTCGCCCGTGCGCCGCGTGCATGCGCTCAGGCAGTCCTTTCCGTTCTTTATTGTCTGTCTATTGGCAGTCCTTTTTTTTTTCTTTTGGCAGTCTGTTGGCAGATTGTTGGCAGAATATTTGCAGCCCTTTCACAGCTCGCTTGGATACGAGAGCATTCTGTTCTATCGACGCCCCAGCGCCGCTCGGTCCTGTCTCAGCATATATCGATGCATTATCGATCTGCGACGCTGGCCGTCAATAGACGTGTAAAGTACTGCATTGGTGCTGTGGGCTAACCGTCGCAGGCATGGTTCGATGACAGATGGGGCAGATTTGGAGAGGCAGTTCGCTACACCCTTTTGGGCCAACTGCACCACCGCACTAGTCTCCTCGGTAGCATTGTGTTTTGGGATGGGGCCTAAGGTGCCCAGAAGTGTGGGAGAGGTGCGACGTCCCGCATAATCCGTCTTACGAGTTGGCCGTTGAGGACCACTGCCATTGCTACCATGCTTGCCCGCTGTCCTCGCGTGCCTGCCCAGGCTTTGGCCTGCCCGTTTGGTCGTTCCTGAGTGGCCTTCCCCCCGCCGGCTGCGATGGACTTTGGCGATCAAACGATCAGACTCGGCAGACGAGTGGCTACGCACACTCCGTAACGTGCACAGCCTCCAACGACCATGGGCGTGTTCCTGGAGAGGCACCCCGAGAAGACGTCAATGCGTTTCGATGGCGTGGTGAGAGCTTCGTGGAATGGCCAATGGCGATCCATCCGTCGGTTCGGGGCTATGGGCCTTGAAAGCGGTCACAGAATAGCGACTGGCGCGGAGCCCGCTCGTCGCTTTGACGAGCTACTCTCCAAGCTACTCGAACGCTGCATCCACCACGGGTGCCGGGGAACCTGGCTCTGAAATGAAGTACAAGAGTACGGGTACTTACTCCGTACTTGTTTTTCCTGCCAGAAAAGACGCGTTAGTATCCTATTCCGGTTAACTGGCCCACCCGGCGGAATCGCCAGCGTTGCAAGCCAGACCCATGAACCCGAGGCCGTGGCCAAGAGAAGCTTCCGTCGCTCTCGGACCCTTGGCCTGGCACCCTTCCTGCGGCCCTCTTGACGGCTTGTCCGGGACAGGCCAAAAAGAGGCCAGTGAGGTTGCGGGCCTGGAAGCGGCCCACGCCCGTGCCTGGAGGCCACTAAAGCATTGGGGCCAGGGTGCCTGTACGAGTAGTTTAAGCACCACTAAACCGCTTTGGCCTGCTTACAGGTATCTTGCAAGGCCGAGTATGTACGAGTACGTCGTAGCGCTCACAGCAGATAACAGGCTCAAAGAATAGTATTATTGGGGCTTCCGTGGCGTACCAGTAGGCCTGTCCCGGGTGTCGGTTCCGTGACATGGGGGAGCGGTGGCGGGCTTACCTGTGGCGGTCGCGAATGGCCTGCCAGTCCCCGAAACTTCATTTAGCATGGTACGTTGTTTGTCCAGGAGGGATCTTCCGGGTCGCCGGTGAAATTACCCAAAGCCGTGCCCACGGAAATTGAAGAGCCTAATGGAGCATGCAAATGCGAACAGAGCTGTCAACTGCATCGTAAAAATTGTAACCTACGATGTATCGTAAAAGTCCCCAAGTCTTGCCGGCTCGTCTGCCGAGTGGCTTCGGATGAAGAGGAACGGGTCTCGTCCTGTGCCGGCTCGCGTACCTTGCATGGTTCCTGCAGGAGCTGTGGCAGGACTGTGGCGACTCGCATGCGAGCATTACCCCGGGACAGCCCAGGACGGCAGAGCGCGGCCAATCGCGAGAGGGCCCGACCAGGCACGCTGTGTGCAGGTTTTTATTTATTTATTTACTTTCGATTAAAAATAATATCCTGTTTGTTTCTGCCGTACTTTTTGTTTTCGTTAAGAGGTTGCATGACGCGACACCTTGCGCGACCCGGCCTTTCCAGCACGACGGACCGTTTCCGTACTTTCAGCCAAGGTCGGCCCAGACCGTTAGAACGAGTTATCGCACCCGTGGGGGGACATGGCGGTGGCCTCGTGCAAGGGCCTCCCCTCATGCATGGCTGGCTTGGTAGAAAAAGGAAAGAGGATAAAAAAGAGCGCGATGCATTACGAGTACGAGTAGTGCAACACGCCGTATGCATGGCTTGGCAGGGCCTGTGCACATCCGACCAAGCTTGCGTACGGCCAATGCATGTTTTATCCAACTAATGCAAGGAAGGGGGGGGGGGGGGTTATGACGCGTTTTGGGCCGCAAAATGGCGCGAATTCGCGCTGTCTGCCCATGCCTTCCCTGTAATATTTTCCTGATTAGTGGAAGGACCTGTCGCTGGCTTCCACTAGAACACCGCCTATAGGCGGGCTTCACGAAACTGATAGCGCTTCAATAGCAGCACTCTGACGCGTTGGACCGCGAGTGTTGGCCACTATTATTACCGGTTGGCCCAGATCGCCCCGACGGCCCCGACGGCCCCGAGAGCTCTGTAAGCTCTGTAAGCTTTGCGTATTAGCGGTTGGCTGTACGAAGCGTCGGCTTTGCAGAGGCTGTAGCTTATGACATGGAGAGCGGAGACGCGATGGCGGTCAGTGGCGGAACGCGCCTCCAACTTTGCGAGCACACACGAATCGTTAGTCCTGCAGTTCTTTACCCGGGTCACAATAGCAGGCTAGCGAACTCGTAGGCGGCCCCATCATGATGAAACAGCCGTAAAGAGGAGAGTCCAACTGCCGCCGTTGGCATCTTGGAGGAGGTAAAAACAAGGATGAAAAAGAAAAGAAAAAACCCTGCCCGTGATGCTACCCCGGCGCAGGCGGATCGGGTTCCGAGGCTATCGAACGCACCTTGGGTCCAAGGCGTTCGGCAAGTACTACGAGTACAGGATACGAGGCTGCCGCGACGGCGCCCGCTACGCACAAGTTCTGTCAGAGCTCGTACTCGGTTTTGACGTGTCATGTGGAGAGGGGTGCTAGTCCGTCTGGTGATTCTCGAGACTTTTTCGTTGAGAGCAAGTCGGTCTGAATAACTTACGATACCGCGGCACCAAACGGCGCGGGAAGGCGGTGCCCTGAGATTAGCTGTCCATTTTGGGAAGGAACAGAAGAAGAGGCAACGGCAGCCGCTGGATATACGCGGAATAGGAAACTCGAGGAGCCTTTTGGCGTTTGAGATGATTTTTCTCTTCTCTTGGCTCCGACCGATGCCTCGGGGAGCTCGCCGGCAAGTGGCAAAGAGGTCATGATCGCCCGTGCCGTATTCCGCCGACGCCATCGCTTACGAGTTATTGGTGACCGCCAATGTCCATCCATGCATGTGAAGCGCCGCCTAACGGTGAAGCGGCAAAAGCACATCGTACCTTTTTTCGTGCCCCCCCCTGGTCCGAGAGCCTGTGCATTTCCCCGCGCGCGCGTCGGAAGCGGAACGCTACGAGCGGTCTGAGTTCCGCCAGCAGCCAACAAGCCACCGGGATGTGATATTCTGAGGTGCCCGCGACAGCAGATGTTGGTGGCGCTCACGATCACAGATCGGCTGGCTGCACGAAGAGCATCCAACAGACGAAGCGCAGCGTCTGTGCTACGCTAGACATCATTTGTACCGTAGTTACGTGCTGCTCCAGCGAAATATATCTCTTTTCGTACTCGTATCGACTTCACGAAAGGTCCCAATAACCCAGAGGGGAAGTGGACCGACCTAGGTCGCTTGTTCCAGGGAATTGTGCCACGTCTGGAGAAAAAAAAGGAGGACAGGGTGTCCACAACTTGCACCGAACGACGCCAGCCCAAAACAGGCCAAGCGACAGTCGACTCGTAACTTTTACGCTGCCCCGACTTGCTGGAAAAGAACCAATCTTCGGGTGTGGTCGCGTTTTGCTTTCGCAGGAACAATTTTCTTCCTACTCCTGCCGGCAGGTAACTGGTACTCCTTACGAGACTATGAATCCTCGTGTCTTTTCTCGTTTTTTTTGAGCTCGTATTTTTCTTGAATAGATTCCTGGAAAGGGCTGCAGGTCGTGAATGACGCATGTGCACGCTCTCCCTTTGCCTCTTGCTGATTGGAATGGCATTTCCCGGGAGCACCAACGCCGGCGGATCGCTGAATGGTTGGTTATGGCGCGTATTTTTGCGCGTAGATTAGCGGGTACATGTGCTGAGGGCGAGAGACGGCGCCAGTGAAAAAACCGACGCGTGACCGCACGCCAGCTTTCTGGGAGCCCAAGGTGCAAATGTGACGGGAACACCATTGGCAGCCACTAGAGCCAATCGCCACCAAGATGCGACACGCCCTTCCTGGCGCGTGTTTCTCGTCTTTGGTGATGGCCATTTCGACTGGTCAAACCGCCATGGTGCTTTGGGGGCGACGTGACGGCGGAATCGCGCCTATGGCAGCATCACACTGCCACCAACTGCCTTAGGGCGTCGTAGGAGCTGCGAGAAAATGTAACGAATAGCAACGAGACGAGTCGCATGCACACCCTCATTCGTAAAGCGCGCTCGGCGCTTGGATCGCGTCGTCTGCTTTCACGTCGCAGTGCGGCGCCCGCAAAAAGATACGGGATTCGTATTTTCCAACGCTTTCCCGTAATACTCATCCGCACCAGTACGTCTTACTCGTATGTATCTTTCATCAGAGAAGGACAACTCAGCCGCAGCTCCTGCCCCACGCTAGTCTCGCATAGATACGAAAAAAATGCCCGTCCACCCAGCAAAATGGCTCGTATGAGGAGGCAACGGTGGCCTCCGGGGGGACGAGGCAGACATAAACTCTTGAGAGAGCACACACAGACACACGGCGGAAAAAGCGACGAGTTAGATAAAAGTCGCATGCAGGTCCAGCAGGACAGGGGGCGCATTGCTGCATATGCACGTCTGGCGGCGATGCACATGCGGCGTTGCCTCCTCGCGCTCGCCGGGGCTTACGAGTAGACGCCAGTGCAACTTTGCGCGCGAGGGGGCTGTTGCGAGAGAGGTCTCTAGCATGGCGCCAGAGGCTTTTGGAGCCAGTACTCCGTACGTCGTACGTCGTGAGAAAATAGTAGAAAAAAAAGAAAAGAAAAAAGAGAGCAACGAGAGGATACAGTGCGTCCTGGACTTCTCGTCTTGTCTCTGGCTCGGGGAGTGCCACCCTATCCCATTGGCCATCCACGATGCGGTACTCGTACTCCCCTCCGACCGTGTCTGTTCTTCTCGCTCAGTGGCTGCAGACGGCGGTGTGCTGGCCAATGGGGCTACCTGGGAGGAGGGGACGGGGCCCGCCGTCCCGAATTAGAACAGAGCCCGCACTTTTTGGGTACGAAAACGCAGAAGTGCTGCGCCTTCCTAACCCTACCACACCAACCTTGCCGACGGGGTACGACGTACCTTGCGTCTCTTGGTCTTTGCCCCCAAACATGCAGCAGCGCGGTGGATCACCACCGACCGAGGGAAAAAATTAGGACAGGGGTCGGGGGGTCGGTGCCCAGAATACACCCCCCTCTACCACACATGATACACGCCCCCCC
>RQWE01000084.1:65715-78151 GCA_004028395.1 Leptographium galeiforme
CCCCCCCCCCCGCCCACACACCTTCCCTCTTGCCAGCAAAGCACCCTTGTCTCACCATGAAGGACCAAGAAGCTGACATGTTCGCCTGGGGTGTGTGGGTTGACGGCCCCGCTATTAGTCCAACAGACCACGGTTTTGGGTGGATCCGTCTTCCAACCGTCCGTTATGGCCCTCCCTCTCTCATATGGGTTCCTTGGCTTCTGTCCTCTTGGTAGGTTTCCGCTCCACTTTTTGCCTATCGACACATCCCATCCACGGCCTTTTTTATCTTTCGTTGATCGCTTTAAGGTGGTGGGCGTGGTCTGGCTGTTCCATGCAGTCACTCTTTTTTTATTTTTTATTCCTACCTATCCATATTCTCCCACCCTCGTCGCAAACTACTTATCCGGCTGGGTTCCCCTTCCCTCACCACACTCGTTCACTTGCTTCCCACTTCTCCTGCTCACGGTCGTTTTGATCCGTTCACTTGGAATCAGTTCCCATTGTATTTTTGTGTGTTGTCTTATTGGTTTTACTTCTACTTCTCTTACATCTATTCGGTTCTTCCTTCGTTTGAGCATCTCGACTTTTTGGAACTCGTTCCTGCCCTTCATTATCTCCACGATATAGCTCTTTCCGCCTGCTGCCCTTGCATCTACCTTGGCTTCAGTGCTCCACGTGCCATCTTCTCGGTCCCCTCTGTGCTTTGGACCATTGGAGGAAACTGCGACCTGTTCCATGAGCAATTGCTCTTCCGGTCGACCGTTCTATAACAGCCAGTCCCCGAGACAGAAACCCGTTCCGGCTCTACCGACATCCACTCTTTCAACTCTCAGGAACCGAACAACCACCATCTTTTGACCTCTGCCGTCACCCCATGCAGCAAAACCGACTCGAACAGCAACTTGTACACTAAAAGAAAACACCAACCGAACCGACACAATCCTCGACTTTGAGGGTTCTGTATACTTTAATTTCTAAAATTTCCTTCTTGCTCTTGCAACCAACTCTTTGCACAACGTGGGTCACCGGCTCTGCTCCCATGTCAGCGTGGGCATGGCTAACCGTTTTAGCAGACCACAATGGAGTCAATGATGACCAACATGGCCCCGGCCGCCTTCTACTGCTACAACCCAGAACCGAATGCGGCTGCCCGGCAACACGGCCACTTCATCCCACACCACCCGCAGATGTCTGCCTACGGCATGATCCAGACACTGCCGTCGACGCCTGTATACTCGCGCCCCAACTCGTCGTGCTCCCAGCAGCAGTTCCAGATGCGGTCGCTCACGAGCGTTCCGTCGAGCATCATGACCCCGATGCCGTCTCCGCAGGCGACAGCACCGACCATGATCAACGGCCACATGGTTCACAAGCCGTCCATCATGCTGGAGACCGAGCTCTGCGACGCTGACGGCATGCACTACCCATCTACGCCGCCTCTATCCTCGGCTTCCAGCGCCATGAGCAGCCCCGGCAGCTGCGATATGCTGGCCACGCCCCTGAACCCCATGTTCTCCGGCCTGGACAGCTTCCGCGGTCTCAAGGAGACTTGCCCCATCGACATGACCAATGAGCACGTCTCTATGGCCGCATGGAGCTCTTCGCCCCCCCTGACGCCTGGTACGTTTACACTTGATTCCTTTCATTTCTAGCAGGGGCTGCAGGCTGCGTTCATGTGGCCAGCGCGCATCTACTGGTCACCAATGGGCGACCTGGCGGGGCAGTCTCACGCCCCGAGTGCATAAATTTTGACACGCCCCTCACTGCGACGCATCTATTTCTCTGGTTGCCTGGCCGTTGCTAACTCCAGGCTTTGCAGTTTTTGTCCACACCCAGGCGCAGCAGATCCTGCCTATCAGCAACGCGCATGCTACTGCCCACAACAGCGAACTGCTTTCCGTGTCTGCTTGCCCATCGCTCTCGCCCTCGCCATCTCCGTATCCGCGCTCGATCACGTCTGAGCAGGACAACGACTTTTGCGACCCTCGCAACCTCACCGTCAGCTCCATTGACGGCGACCTATCGCCCGACTTTTCGGTTCTGTCGTCGTCCCTGTCTCCGGTTGGGGACATTGACGACGAGTTCTCTCTCAAGGCTGAGCCCCAGTCTCCCGAGACACACGCTACTGCGACCTCGGCTGTTGTGGATTTCGAGCAGTCGCTTGCCCAGGGCATCACTGGCCTAGACGAATTTCCCGAGCTGGAATCGGAGGATGACTTTGTAAGCGGCCTGGTCAACCTTGGCGGCGAGCTGTCTACGTCTACTGTGGGATCGCCTTCGGTTGATCTGGCGAGCCGGTCGCGTGCGAGCTCTTCCATCTCCTCGAGCTCGGACTTTGAGTGCGACCAGTTTTTCGACACCTGGGAGTCGTCTCTCGAGACGGAGGCCCAGCAGTCCACCAAGCGTCAGCGGACAGTGTCGGGAACTATGCACGTCTTTACGTCTGGGTCAGAGGCGCCGAGCGCGAGCAATGCCGAGGCGGCGGCGACCGTTTCTGAGAAGCATGATACGTCGGACAACAACACGGAGTCCGCCGGGTCAGCCAGCCCGGGGAACATGGGCGACAGCAACGGCTCGTCGGTCGCTCCGGTTTCGACGAACCGCCGGGGCCGCAAGCAGTCTCTGACGGAGGACCCTTCCAAGATTTTCGCATGCGACCTCTGCAACCGTCGGTTCCGTCGCCAGGAGCACCTCAAGCGCCACTACCGGTCTCTTCACACGCAGGAAAAGCCCTTCAACTGCCACGAGTGCGGCAAGAAGTTCTCGCGGTCGGACAACCTGGCACAGCACGCACGGACTCACGGCGCTGGTGCGTTTGTCATGAACCTGTATGACAACCCGGAGATTGTGGCGACGGGCCCGTACCCGCCTCACCCGATGTTTGCGCAACATGCGGTTCCCATGGCCGAAGACTACACAGGCTTGGGCCGGGTGCTCTTCCAGGTGGCGGCGGAGATCCCGGGCAGTGCCAGCGAGGGTTCATCAGACGACGCTGATGGCCAGGGCAAGAAGAAGCGGAAGCGGGCAGAGTAAGCGGAAATGCACGATATCCGCTTATTCTGGCGGCTTCTCAGGACGCTGGCATGTCCGATACGATTTTGATGACATTCTTCTCGGACCCGTCCCGCTAGCTTTACGCGGGAGGGTCTCTAGGGTTGGCCGTGGTGTTTGGAGGCGCAGAGTCGCGCTTTTGCAAATTGCAGAAGAGGAGCGTGAAAGGCAGCCTCGGACGCGCAGTTCGTTGTGTTGGCAGGAAACGAATAAAAAGGGTTTGTGGCATTTCGCAGGTTTTTGTTCCTTTCCCCAGCATTTTGTATCACCACCTCCGTGTATTGTTTTGTTTGCTGTTGAATGTCTAAGAGCCCATCACGATTTGCGAAAAGCGTCATAACATTGTTGGAATACGGGGAGGATTTCCACCGTCAAAATTGATTTGAGCTGGTGGCGTGTGGCCTGTACAAAGGAAGAGCGGTGTTTGCCGTTGGAGAGCGGATTGAGTCTTGGGTCTCCGGGGGCGAGCACTTTTCTTACTAGGCCAGAGCCAGCCAGCATTTCTCTTCACCCTATCTGTACTTTTCTCATTCCCTCTATCTGGATGCGGTTTTTTTTTACATTTTTTTTTTTTACATGCTGGCTTTGCAGTGTCAATGGAGTGTGCAGGTCACAATCACAGGAGACAAACCAAATTGAAATCAGTTGCTAATACAACGGTGTAAGCGAGATACTGGTAGTGCTGTGATGGGTGACTAGAAGGAAATGCCATTTTGTTTTTCTTTTTCCTATTTGGGTCGTAGGTTATTTCGGGAAGGTGCGGCGTGTGCCGAAGGAAATATTTAATTTGATTGAAATTAGGCGCTAGGCGATAGCGTACGCGTAGTGTTGGAGTGCTGTTGGACATGGAGCAGTTGGCCAGTTGCCGCAATTAGTCAGAAGGCCAAGTATCTTGCAAAAAAAACCGCTAGAGACAAGGTACGAGTCCAACGTCTGCGCAAGATTGGGACGCCGACCGAGAGCAGAAACGGACACGCCCCACTGAAGCTGGGACATTGGCAGGATGGGTCTGAAGGTGATTGGGCTTGTGTCGGGGGGGAAGGACAGCTTCTTCAACCTGGTGCACTGCGTGGCGCAGGGCCACCAGATTGTGGCGCTGGCGAACCTGCACGCGGTGGCGGGTGGTGAGGACGAGGAGGATCTGAACAGCTTCATGTATCAGACGGTAGGCCACGAGGTGGTGCCTCTGTATGGAGCGGCGACGGGGCTGCCGCTGTACCGGCAGGTGATCGAGGGTGGAGCGGTGCAGCAGGGGCGGGAGTATGCCTTTGGAAGCAAGGTGGACGAGACGGACGAGATGGGCGAGACGGACGAGACGGACGAGACGGAGTCGATGACGCGGCTGCTGCGGAAGGTGCTGTCGCACCACCCAGAGGCCAACGCGGTCAGCGCGGGGGCCATTTTGAGCACGTACCAGCGGACGCGCGTGGAGTCGGTGGCGGGCCGGCTGGGACTGACGTCGCTGGCCTACCTGTGGCAGCTGCCAGGGCTGCCGGGGATGGGTGGCGGCGAGGGATACCTGGCGGCGGTGGGGGCGGCGGGCCTGGATGCCCGGGTGGTCAAGGTGGCGAGTGGCGGACTGGACGAGTCGGTGCTGTGGACGGACGTGGGCAGCGCGGCGGGGCAGCAGCGGCTTGGTCGGGCGGTCGGGCGATTTGGGGGCGGGGCGGCGGAGGCGACGGCGATGCTGCTGGGCGAGGGCGGCGAGTACGAGACTGTGGTGGTGGCGGGGCCGCGGGACGTGTTTCGGGGGGGGTCGATTGTGGTGGTGGCGACGGACCGGGTGGTGGTGCGGGAGGGCGGTGGGACTGCGTCGCTGCGGATCCGGCGGGCGTCGTATTTGAAGAGAGAGGAGGGGGACGGGGGAGCGGAGGAAAAGAAGGCCGGGCTGCGGAAGCCGGATCTGCTGGACGTGCGGTTTGCAAGCGTGCTGAGGGGGTTGGAGAAGAACGACGGCACGCAAAGGAGTGGCGAGGGAGAGGGAGAGCTGGGAGAGTCCGCGGCGATCCCACGGGGAGAGTGGCTGTCGGGCTGCTCACCGCTGGAGACGTGGGTGGTGCTGCCGGAGCCGTCACGCCAACAGCCGATTGAGGCGGCGGCACAATCGGTGGTGGAGCAGGTGCGAGCACGGCTCCAGGGGCGGACGGCGACGCAGCACATTATCCGGACGGTGGTGCTGCTGCGACGGATGGACGACTTTGCGGCGGTCAACGCGGTGTACGGGCGGCTGTTCAGCCAGGACGGGCTGGCGAACCCGCCGGCCCGGGTGGCTGTGGCCTGCGGCGACGGGCTGCCGGCGGGCGTGGACGTGGCGGTGCACCTGGGCGTCGTGCGGGACGGGGCAGCCAACCTGGACCTGGACCGACAGGGCCTGCACGTGCAGTCGCGGTCGTACTGGGCGCCGGCCAACATTGGGCCCTACAGCCAGGCGGTATCGGTGTCGGTATTAGGGCAGGCGGCGGCGGGTGCGCGGCTGGTGTGCGTGGCCGGGCAGATCCCGCTGGTGCCGGCGACCATGGAGATGGGGGCGGGCCCGACCCTGGCGGCCTCGACGGTCCTGGCGCTGCAGCATCTGTGGCGCATCGGCACGGCCGTCGGGGTGCAGTGGTGGGCCAGCGCGGTGGCCTACGTGCCGCGGCAGACGGACGAGGCGGCGCGGGCGGGCAAGGCGCTCCTGGTGGCGGAGGCGTGGCGCGCGGCCCATGTGTGGGAGGCAGAGGACGAGACCGACGGGGCGGACGAAGAAAGCGAAGAAAGCGGGCCCGACCTGTGGGACCGTCGCTTCGACGCGCGGCTGTACCGTCCCGGCGGCGACGGCGCGGCCGCGGACGAGCCCTCGCTGCCGGCGTGGACGGCGGTGCGAGCGCGCACGGCGGCGACGGTGCCGCCGGTGTTTCTGGCCGAGGTCGAGGCGTTGCCGCGCGCGGCGCCGGTCGAGTGGCACGCCCATGCCGGCCTGGGCGGGCTGGGAGCGGACACGGTGGGCCAGGTGGTGGAGAGAGATGAGACGGTGCACACAGTGCGCACGGTGCTGCACACGGCCGGTGGGAGCGAGGCCGTGGTGCAGACGGTGCGCGCGTGGCCCATGGGGACGGCCGTGGCCGACGTGGAGACGTGGGCGACGGGTGCCGATGCCGTGTACGCGGACGCGGCGTGGGCGGCGGGGCGGGCTGCGCCAGCAGCACCCGTGATACCGTGCGTCTCGCTCTGGGATCGGCACGGGCAGCGGCTCGCGGCCGTGGTGGTATCACGTTGAGAACCAAGACAAGAACAAGGAGAGCGAAAACCCGATTGGATTAGTCAGCTAGCGCGCGGCTGCAGAACCACGACAACGATAAACGAGGCAATCATGAGCGTGGCGGCGACGGCCGTGACGAGCAGGACGGTGCCGCGGCTGGCGGGAAAGCGGCCGCGCAGCAGCCACTGCTGGCTCTGGCGGTAGCGGTGCAGGCCGAGGGCGAGGACGAGGATGCTGACGGCGAGAAAGGTGCTGCCGAGGGGACGGCCGACGTGGCGGAGGGCCGTCACGGTGGCAGGGCTGTTGGCGCTGTCGGAGCTGCCGTCGGTGGTGGTGGTGTTGAGACGGAAGAGCTGGGTGACGGCGATGCCGATGGAGGCAAAGGCGAGCGAGGTGCGCAGCCAAGCAAGAAAGGTTCGTTCTGGGGGGGGGGTCAGAGGGGGAGTGGAAGGGTGAGGAGGAGTGGAAGGAAAGGAAGAAAGAGGAGGAAAGAAGGAAGGAAGAAAGAGGAGGAAAGAAGGAAAGGAAGAAAGAGGAGGAAAGAAAAGACAACAAAAACGCACCCAACGCCAAGTGGTCGCGCGCTACGCTGCCCTTGTTCTCGAGCTCCAGCGACTGCACGCCGGCCAGCAGCCGGGTCCACCAGGGCACACGATCGCGGGCGGCGGTCGTCGTGTCGGGCTCGGGCTCGGGCTCGGCGCCGCCGCTCTGCACGCGCCGCTGTCGGGCGCCCTCGGCCACGCCCTGGTAGTCGGGCCGGCTCGACTGGCCGTCTAGGAGACGCTCCATGGGCACGGCGGGTTCGACGTGTTTCAGCGACTCTGCGCGTCGACGTCCGGTCTGGGAGGGGGGGGTCAGCTGAGCCTTTTTTTTTTTAATTCACTTTTTGCTCTTTGCTTTTTGCTTTTTGCTTTTCGCTTTTCGCTTTTCGCTTCTGCTCTCCCTCTCACGAACCTCGAGAATGGCCTCTAGACGAGCGTTTGAATGGACACGCGTCACGGCTGGGGTAACACTGGGTCGCACTGGATCAACACTCCTCTTTCCGGTGTCGTTGTCCGCAGCGCTCGTGCGGCCGGCGACGACTGCAGCGTCGCGGCGGGTGCTCGATTCGGCCATGAGCACGTCATTACAAAGCTGCATGGCCAAGACGACACCAATCATGTGATGATACATGTAGGCTGGAAATCTTACATAAGAGGGCGGTACTCCATACAGTGCAAAAAGATTGGAGTACTCGTACTCGTACGAGTACTTGTACAATACTCGTACAAGTATGCCACGTGACACAAGCAGGCACAACATCTTTGACGTTTGGTGTTACATAATCAGTAACTGACCAAACCACCATGTCCAAGCTCAAACCCGTGGACATTCCCAGCTTCGCGGCGAAGCAGCAGGAGCTGCTGGCGGCGGAGCTGCAGTCGGAGATGGCAGAGAACGCGGCGGCAATTTCCAGTCACACGCCGGCGGCGCTGCAGCGGGCCGGGGTGGCCCTGATCAACCTGACGGTCGAGGGACGACGGACAGGCATGGGAGGACGGACGGTGCTGACGCTGGTGCGCGACAGTGCGGTGAGCAGCAAGGCAGGCGGGGGGGAGGGGGCGGATCTGCCGGAGCACGGGCTGCGGACGGGGGACATTGTGCTGGTGGCGGAGCAGCCGGGCGGCAGTGCCAAGAAGCGGGAGATGCGCGAGCTGGAGAGCCGGGGCGCGCGGGGCGTGATTACGCGGGTGCGGCGGGCGGCGCTGGAGGTGGGACTCGACTATGGGGAGGGGAGTGCTGCAAGTGGGAGCGGGAGCGAGAGCCGCGAGGAGCAGGTGGAGGGGCTGCTGGGGGGCCGGGTGTGGGTGGTGAAGCTGGCGGACGAGGTGACGTTTCGGCGGATGACGGCGACGATGGCGACGCTGCAGGCGATGCCGGCGGCGGGCCACACGCGGCTGATGCAGGTGCTGTTTGGGCAGGCGTCGGCGGGGTTTACGGACGAAAAAGAAGAGGACGTCGAGTGGCGGGACGAGACGCTCAACGCGTCGCAGCAGGAGGCGGTGCGGTTTGCGCTGGCGGCGGACGAGGTGGCGCTGATCCACGGGCCGCCGGGGACGGGCAAGACGCACACGCTGGTGGAGCTGATTCTGCAAATGGTGGGCCGGGGCCAGCGGGTGCTGGTGTGCGGGCCGTCCAACATGGCGGTGGACAATCTGGTGGAGCGGCTGGGTCCGCGGGGCGTGAGCATGGTGCGGCTGGGCCACCCGGCGCGGGTGCTGCCGTCGGTGGTGGGCCACGCCCTGGACGTGTTGACGCAGACGTCCGAGGCGGGCGCCATTGTGCGGGACGTGCGGGCGGACATGGACGCGCGCCAAGCGACGCTGCGGGCGGGTTTGAATTCCAAAAACTCGAGACTCAAAGTGACCGGCGCCGCGCGCAAGGCGGCCCGTCGGGCCACGTATGCGGAGCTGCGCACGCTGCGGCGCGAGTACCGCGAGCGCGAGCAGCGGTGCGTGCGCGAGATTGTGGGCGGCAGCCGCGTGGTGCTGGCGACGCTGCACGGGTCCGGCGGACGGGCGCTGCGGGCGGGCGAGCCGGGCGCCGACTTTGACGTGGTGGTCATTGACGAGGCCAGCCAGGCGCTCGAGGCGCAGTGCTGGGTGGCGCTGCTGCGGGCGCGCAAGGTGGTGTGCGCCGGCGACCCGCAGCAGCTGCCGCCGACGGTGCGGGCGCGCCAGGCCACGGGGCTGTCCCACACGCTGTTTGACCGGCTACTAACACTACACGGCGCCTCTCACATCTCGCGCATGCTGACCACGCAGTACCGCATGCACGAGCGCATCATGCGCTTCCCGTCGGACACGCTCTACGACGGGCGTCTGGTGGCGGCCGAGGGCGTGGGGGCGCGTCTGCTGGGGGGCCTGGCCGTGGGAGGTGATGTCTCGATCAAGAAAATTCTCGACACGGACGACACGCGCGAGCCGCTCATCCTGATTGACACGCAGGGCGGCTCTTTTGCCGAGGACGTGCCGGACAAGCTCAAGACGGACGGTACACCCGCCCCCGCCGCCTCCCCCTCCGCGTCAAAGTCCAACGCCCGCGAGGCCGTCCTCGTGCGCCAACACGTGCGCGCGCTCGTGGCCGCCGGCGTGCCGCCCGCCGACGTGGCCGTCATCACGCCGTACCGCGCGCAGGTGGCGCTGCTGGCGCCGCTCAAGACGACGTGGCCGGCGCTCGAGATTGGCACCGTCGACGGCTTCCAGGGCCGCGAAAAAGAGGCCATCATCGTCAGCCTCGTCCGCAGCAACGACGTCGGCGAGGTCGGCTTCCTGGCCGACCAGCGCCGTCTCAACGTGGCCATGACGCGGCCGCGGCGGTCGCTGACCGTGATTGGCGACGCCGAGACGGTGAGCCGGTGGGTTTTTTTTGTCTTTTTTTCGTCTTTTTTTCGTCTTTTTTTCGTCTTTTTTTCGTCTTTCGTCCTTCGTTTTCTCCTCCCTCCCTTCTTACTAACCCCACAGCGGCTCCCCCTTCCTCAAAAAATGGATGGCCTTTCTAGAGGACCACGCCGACCTGCGGTATCCCGATCCAGCAGGCACGGACGAGTACGAGTAGCCGGACTGGATACAAACCCCGTGCGAGTAACACACACAATACACCGTGTTCTTGACGCTACCTAGCCTCCACTCTTAGCACGCTCGCTTATGACTTTTCTCTTTTTTCCACCCCCGTTCACTTTCCCCCCTTCTCCTCCCCCGTGTCTCCTCCGCTGTCGCCAAGACCCACGCGAACCAGATCGCGCCGTCCAGAACGCGATCCGCTGCAGAAGTTGGTCTGTTCGCTCCGTCTGGCGCACGCATCGTCTGGTCGCGTCAAGGCCCAAAAAAGGGGGCCCAACGGCTCCAAACATTGAGCCGCCTTTTGGCAGACCGCAACCCCGTTCGACAGGCAAGACAGCAGCACGGCCCTCCCTAAAGCCCAAGCCCAAGCCCAAGCCCCCCCCCCCTTTGGCGAGAGCTGTTTATCCACCCCGGCCAAGCCGCACTAGCCGGGTTGGGCGCAGCGCGTCATCACTCGCTTCCCCCCCCGGGGTTCTTGAATCGCCGCGCTGCCCTCGACGCCCGTCCGGTTGTTTCAGAGACGGGGCCTGTGTGTTTGCGTCTGCTTCGCGTTCTCCCGCCCGGATGTTGGCCACGCCCGCGCTGCTACGAGTATTACCTGCAATCGCCGCAGTCCATCGAAACTCCCTCCACTCCCCTGCATTGCTACCTCCCTGTCCCCTGGAAACAACCCCCTTAAAGACGTCCCTCGGTCCGTCTACGTGCAACTGTTGTCGATCTTGTCGGACTCGTCGCACGTCGGTCTCGTCGCTCGTCGTATTTTTTTTTTTTTCCCCCGAGACCAGATTTCTCCCGGGCGGGACAGAAGTGGCTGTCCTTGCGCGCTCTCAGGAAAAGAAGAAAAAAAAAATAACAACAAACAGCAAAGTCAGCAGCAACAACAAAAACACTAGCGAGCCTCTTTCTTCCCCTCCCCCACCCATGGATCACGCCGGCTCGGATCCTCAACCTCCCTCCTCCTCAGCGCCATGACGAGAGCCGCCCTGTTCAAGCCGGCGAGCCCCAGCGCCGATCCGCCTCGGGCCACTCGTCAGTCGGTCCGCGGCCGCATCTCGGCTCCGATTCCCCTGCCCGAGCCGCTCGATGCCGCCCCTGTCGCGACCGCCTCCGCTGCCACTGCTGCCATCGCTGTCGAGCCCCCCCTGTCGGCGGCTGCAAGTCCCTCTCCTGCCAGCCCGGAGCTGGCAGGGCCGGTCGACAGTATCGTCGAGGTCCCAGAACACGCCAATGTCCTGGCCGCACCGACACGGGAAACCGGCGGGCCGTCGCCGTCAGCGGACCTGCGCGCCACCCCGTCTCCGCTGCCCAATACCACGGTCGCCGCCGCCCACCCCGGCACGCCCGAGAACCTCTCGACGGCCAGCACAGCCGGTCCCGACCGCGTCTCCCCGGCCGCCCGGCGACAACGCTCCATCCCGGCGACCACCCTACGCTTCTCCGAGGCCAGCGTGCTGTCCGAGAGTCCGGGCGTGGGCCCGCGTGCCGGCCCAGGAGGCGGCGGGGATGACGACCGTACTATGCAGCGAAAGCGCTCCGGATTCCGGGGCGCCTTTAGCAAGCTCTTTAGCCGCCGCAAGCATGTCGACAGCATGCCGCCGCCGGCCAGCGTCCCCAAGCCGTCCTCGGAGACGGGGCCGCAACACCGCAGCGTGCGATCGGTACGTGTGCTGTCTCGTCCACGTCGCTCTTCTCGTCGTGCTGACTTTTTTTTTTTTTTTTTTTGCCTGCTTCTAGGACCCCACCGTGCTGGGCCACACCAAGGAAGGCGAGCCGAAGCGATCGACGTCCCTGCCGCTGGCCGAATACGGCCGGGCACTGCGGTCGCACTCGGTCAGTCCCGGCCCCATCACGGCCATTGGCGGCCGCATCCAGTCGCATCCAGCGGCTGCCAGCACGCCGGCCGCCGAGAGTGCCAGCCAGGACCGCGCGGCCGCGGTGGCGAGCCGCATGCGGCTGGCCCAGCAGCTGCGCCGCGGCACCGACCGCATGACGAGCAACGGCGACGGGCTCGGTGGCGAGGCCTGGGTCGGCCTGTCGCCGCGGCCGGCAAGCACGCACGGACGGGGCACGCCGCGTATGCATGGAGCCGGTGGTAGCGGCAATGGCAGTGGCAGCGGCAGCGGCAGCGGCAGCGGCAGCGGCAGCCGCGACAACAACACCATCCGCGACCGCGTGACCGCAGCGGACCTCATGGGCGGGCCCATTGCCGAGACGGACGGCGCGTCGTCACCCCACCACCCCGACGACATTGGCCGCGCCATCTCGTCCGACATGCCGGGCGGCACCGACTTTGGCCAGAAGCGGCGGTCACGCTCGCTCTCGGGCCTGCGGGAGCTCGCGTGGGGCAACACGACGCGTCGCCGCGGCGACGAGATCCGGCTCTGGCGCGAGAGCTACGACCCGCCGCTGCACTCGCCGCTGTCGTCGGGCCACGACGTGGACGGCGGCGACGAGGCCGGCAGTCCCGACGTCCTGGCCGGCCTCTCGGCCGCGCCCGTTTCGCCGGCCGGCCGCGCCAGGACGACGCCGTCCTTGTCCCCGCCGCCGCCGCCACCATCCTCAC
>RQWE01000085.1:0-31196 GCA_004028395.1 Leptographium galeiforme
GCTGGGGCTGGGGCTGGGGCTGGGGCCGGGCCTCAGCAGCGGCGGCAGCGGCAGCCGAATCGGACGCGGACGGCAGCGGGCTGGCGCAGCGGCTGGAAGGCAACTCGGGCGCGGCCTTTGTGCGGCGGCTGGGACTCAAGATCGACCCGGCGCGGGCGCCCAAGCTGAACCTGTTTGGGTGGAACGTGGGCGAGCGGCGGCTGTCGATGCCGCTGAGCGCGACCGCGGCGGTGCTGTCGGTGGTGGAGATCACGTCGCTGGAACACGTGCAGAATCTGGCGCGGTTTTACTTTGACAAGGTGGATCCGTGCTACGGCTTCCTCAACGGCCACGTGTTTGCCGAGCGGCTGGACCGGCGGTTCCGCCAGACGGCGACGGCGACGGCGACGCCGACGCTGACACCGCCGGGCGAGGACGTGGCCGTCTACGACAGCATCATTGCCGGCGTGGCCGCGCTGGGCTGTCTCTTCTCGCAGGGCGCGGCCACGCTGGCCGAGCTGCAGCTGGTGCGCACGGCCTTTCACGTGCTGAACGCGCAGCGGCTGGCCGGCCCGCCGGGCATCGACCTCATCACCGGCTGGGCCCTGCGCACCGTCTACCTGCGTCTGACCGACTCGCCCTACGCCGTGTGGATGGCCAGCTGCACGCTGATGCACCTGGTCGAGGCCTCGGGCCTGCACGGCAGCAGCGCCGTCATGGCCGCCGTGGCCGCCGTGGCCGAGGTCGACGGCGCCAACGCCGACACGACTGCGGTGGCCGGGACGACGGCCGAACCGTCGACCGAGGCCGAGGCCGCGTCCACCCGCGCGGCCGCTGCGGCTGCCTCTCTTTCTGCCACGGCCACTACCACCACCACCACCGCAACCAACACCGTCGCCGGCCGCGAAGGCTACGTCGACCCCGTCATCGCCGCGCGGCTGCTCGGCATCGCCCACCACCTGCACGTGTGGACGTCGTTTGATCTGGGCCTGACGCGCGTGGCCTTTCTCAAGACGGACCTGTCGCTGCCGCCGCTGTCGGGCCGCAGCGGTGGTGCTGACAGTGACAACGGCCCGACAACGCGGCCGCCGGCGGCCATTGGCGACGCCACGGCCGAGCTGCTCGGCCTGCTGCCCATGTCGGTCGACCTCGACCCGGCACGGCCGCGCGACGCCGCCGACCTCACGGCCACGCTCGTGCGGCTGCTCGGCGGCACCCACACGCTGGCGCCGTCCGTGCTGGCCCAGTGCAACCTCGTGCTCTGTCTGCTGCGCCGCTTCCACACCCAGCACCTCGACGTCGCCCCCGAGCTCGAGGCCCAGGTGCTCGGCCTGCTGCGGCGCGGCCTCGCCTGCGCCCGCGACATGGTCCTCTCGTGCTGTCCCTGGCACCAGGCCTCCAACGTGCCCTTCCAGACCATCTGCATGCTGCTCGTCCTCGACTCCCGCTCCTCCCTCGCCCTCCTGCCCGAGGCCATGCAGACGCTCGGCCTCGTCGCCTCCGTCTACGACACCGAACGCATGCGCGAGGCCAGCAGCGCCGCCCGCCTGCTCGTCCGCCTCCACCAGCAGCGCCGCCGCGACGACATTGCCGCCCTCGGCCAGGCCCTCCTCCCCCTGCAGCCCAATGGCCCGCAGGCCGGCGACGTCGCGGCCCTGGCTGCGTCCCAGACCCAGACCCAGACCCAGCCACAGTCGCAGTCCCAGCCACAGCACCAGCCACATCCACCGCTTCAGCCACACCAAACCCACACCCACCACCTGCAACCCCTGCCGCCGCTCCAGGCGCCCCAGCTGCTCGACCCCCAGCTCGGCCCCAGCGAGGAGGAGTTCTCCTGGCTCGGCGCCCTCGTCTCCGACCTGCCCGGCCTGCAGCGCGTCGACCTCGAGCAGTTCCTCACCACCGACATGATTGACGACCCCTCGCTGATGGGACTGTAGCTTAGTCAGCAATTGACGGGGGGGGGGGCCCCTGCAGGAACGGCAAGCGGCCCGGGGCCGAACCGCCAAAACAGTGCGTCTCCGTTTTTGCGGAGCCGCTGCATCTTACTTAACGATGAACTGCCGCACCAGCCGGCGGGTATTGCGGGTCAAACGGACAGCAAGCCAAAAACTTTGTCGTCCATCTTTCGACTCATCCAGGTTGCAGAAACATAATTTTTGTATATAATATTCCATTACCTCTGCAACGCTGTTTGATTTTCCCGTCATGCATCCTCGTTCTTTTGGCACGACGCTGCCAACATGGCTACCCCTGCGCTGTGCGACAACCCTTCAGATGAGGAAAAGATGCATGTTGCCGAGTCTGACCAAACCGCCGATCCTGCCGATCCCGCACGTCCCTATGGTTGGAGTCTGAAAAAGAAGTGGGTATCCTACCCCCAACGGACCGGGGAGACGGCCGGCTGACGGCCAGGGTCCTTGCTTCCACTCTCGCGTGCTCCGGCACCTTGATCGCCTCCTTGAGCAGCGCCGTCTTTGCGCCCGCCGTCGCCGTCGCCAGCCGCGACCTCTCCGTCTCGCAAGAGGTCGCCACGCTCGCCACCACGCTCTACGTGCTCGGCCTCGTCGCCGGGCCGTTGTTGTGGGCTCCCGCCTCGGAGCTGCGCGGCCGCCGCTGGCCGCTGACCGGCGCCCTCCTCGTCGGCGGCCTCTTTTCCGGTGGGGCGGCTGCCGCCCGCAATGCCCCGACGCTCCTGGTCTGCCGCTTCTTCGCCGGGGCCTGCGGCGCCAGCTCCTTTTCCGTCGTCCCCGGCGTGCTGTCCGACCTCTACGACAACACCCACCGCGGCCTCGCCATCTCGCTCTACGCGCTGACCGTCTTCTGTGGGCCCTACCTGGCCGCCATCGTCGGCAGCTTCATGGTTGCATCCTCGGACTCCTCGTCCCCGTCCTGGCGCTGGCCCCTGTGTCTCCCCGCCGGTCTCAGCCTCCTGACCGGGCTCCTCTCGCTCGTCCTGCTGCCTGAAACCTACGCGCCCTGTTTGCGCACCATGGACGCCGCCGCTGACCCGCCTGCCGATGTCGACGCCCGCGCCCTCCTGCGCCGCTGCTTCGCCCGCCCGTTGACCCTGCTCTTCACGGAGCCCGTCCTCTTCGTCGTGTCAATGTACATGTCCGCCGTCTACGGGCTCGTCTACGCCCTGCTGTCCGCCTGTCCCGACATCTTTGCCCGCGTGCACGGCCTCGCCGCCCCCGGAATTGCCAGTCTGCCGCTCCTCGGCCCCCTCGTCGGCGTGCTGCTCGGCTGTGCCTCTGTCGTCTCGCAGCACCGTGCCTACGCCCGCCGCCTGCTCGCACACGGCGGCCGCCCGGTTCCCGAGTGGCGCCTCCGTCCCGCCATGGTCGGCGCCCCCGTCCTCGCTGCCGGCTTTTTCGGCTTTGGCTGGACCGCATTCACTCCCGCCATCCACCCTGCCGTGCCGTCGGTCATGGCCGCCGCCATCGGCTTCGGCACCTTTTGCGTCTTTTTGCCCTGCTTCAACTACCTCATCGACGCCTACCTGCCCATGTGAGTCTGAAGCCGCTCTCCTCTTTGTTCCGTCCACTGACTTGCTGCTAGAGCCGCCTCCGCCGTAGCCGCCAACGTTATCTTACGCTCCTCCGTGGCTGCTAGCTTCCCGCTGTTTGCAAAGCAAATGTTTGCCAACATGGGCGTGCAATGGGCCTGCACCCTGCTCGGCAGTCTGCTGGCCGCCATGATCCCGATTCCGCTTGCTCTTCGCGTCTATGGGCCCGCCCTCCGACGCCGAAGCAAGCACTCCAATCACGATTAAAAATGGGATAGAATGGTACTATCGCGGGCTTTGTGTCATCCGAAGTCTCCGGAGTGGACGCATAATGTAATCACTCGTATGAGCCTGGTTGACAAAATCATGTCGACATCCTTTACCCACTCGGGTGAAGTACAGGAGGTTTGTACGGGCGATTAGGAATATCGCCTGCTGCCTGGAGACTGGGATGCGATGGACGAGTCCGACAAAGACTCCGCCACAGACGAGGAAGACAGCACTGGCAAGGAGACAGCGATAAAGACAGAGGCGCCACCATCGGATCGCAAGCGGATGGAGGGATTGTTGACAAGTTGGCCGAATTGGGGACGCAAGTTTATGTCATCTTGAAAACGCTTGTAGATCATCAACTGCATGTCACTTGAACTGACAGCATTTGTGTCACTTAACCACCGCACCTACTAAGGCTTCTGCCCTTCGCCCCCTAGACCTAGTAGAAGACAGACTATTCACACCTTTAAGACCAGTTGGCTGTTTAGCCACCACAAAGTGGTAGCCACTCCGCATTGCGATTAATTTGTTTTGTTTTGTTTTTCTTTCACTTCCTTACAAGGACCTCTTATACAACGCGGCGTTAGCACACCACGCTTACACCACCCCTATCCCTTTCTTCTCTTTTTTCTTCCACTTTCCCACGATAGCTAGAATATCGCTATCCCATTTCCTATTATAACTACCGAGTCGGCCCTCCTAGCCCAACAGCTTTCAAGCTTCGCCCTCTCAGGCTCAGACAAGCTTGACATCCTTATACCATAAGGCCTTGCTGGGGGTCATAATGTGTGGGGGTGCGACTGCCTCCTTGGGGTGGTCGCGCTTCCCTGATTTGGACTACTGGGCAAATTTTAGAAGTCATCAGACCTCTGGTCCTCCCTCAGGGGGATTTCCCCTCTTGAATTCGACATCCTCAGTTTTTTTCCAACTGGTGAGATCGAGATTGTGACTATCCCCTATTTTCGACGTTGTTAACGTCTTCCCATCAAGGTGATTGTGTATATGTTGTATGTGCGTTGCGGTACCCGAGCCCATCACTGGCGATCCAGGCAGGGACCGCTGGTAAATCATCCTGCCGGAAGAGTTGGAGGACGAGCACCGAGATCCTGGAGAAACAATGTCTGAGTTTAAAGGAACGTTTACGGGTATGAGGGGTGAGGACCCCGAGGAATACCTCGAGGATTTGGATGCCTATACCGAGCGAGCCTACACCAGCCTATTCTGGCATCGCCCTAGCTTACAACTGCATCCCCGTCATTGGCACCTGCATCGCCCTAGACAGCTCCACCAACACCACCACACCTGGCGCACCACAGCCTGCCGCGGGAGGCGACGCAGGCTGGACGACCGTTGGAACCGTCATTAGCGCCATCATAGCGATAGCGGTCTCGATTGTCGTGGCTGTTCATACCCTAGTCTTAAGGGCATGAACAGCCACGATAATTGAGACGGTTGTTTGGCCACCATTGTTTACGAGTTGTGGATTTCGTCCGACGACCAGACCACCGTTCACGTTCGGGTGCACAAGCCGTGGGATGCTGATCTATTTCTATTAGACTCTAGAAGAATAATACGCCCCTCAAAGCCAAGGGGGGAATGGGAGGTGCTCTCTTAGGTGGTTTCGAAGTCTCGACTGTTGCGTCTACCTTCCGTCCTCTCCTCCTGCCCCCCCGAAGGTTCTCTAAGACTACCTGGCGCTGCGCTTCTCTCACAGCCTTCTTCCTTGCCGTCCACGGATACTTTGCAGCGCCATTGCGAGGCTGCCTCTTAGGGGTCTTCGGGGTCTTGATCGCCTTCTGATCAACTTTCTCCGGGGTGGCCTTCTCGCCCTTGTCCGTTTCCCCATGTCTGCCCCACTGTCGTCCATCGCTGGGAGGGGCTATGGCACCACATCCTTTGAAACTGAGCGGGATGTTTCTCTTCCTTCGCAGGGGGAGGGTTGGCCGTCTGTGTCCCATTCTTTGCTTCCGCATTGGTCACCGTCGCCTCTAGCCATTGACAAGGAAGAATCTTCCCCTTCGACATATGTGTTGAGGGGAGAGTGGCCCTGTCAGAGGGCCGGAAAAGTTGAGGAAGAGGAGAGAGAGAGGAAGAGATTCGGGGAAGCGAGCGATCCTCTTGTAGGTGACTCGGATTTGATCATTTCCCTCCAGGCAGCCGCTCAAGTAGTCGTCACGGAGCACTTCCCTAACCGCGGCCCGAAAGCAAGGTGATGTCCTCGTCAGTCCCGATCCCACTTGCGTCCTTGACAACATAGGAGACATATATTGCCTGTTCTTGTCAGGTGTCGGCATGTTGGAATACCAGTTGTTGATGAGAGGAGAGTTGTCGATAGGATCCAAGCGAGGAATATTTTGTGTGCCTGCCTGTGAAGGGCTTCCGTGAAGCGGTAAACTCGCTGGTCTTGTGAAGCTTTGTATGTGACAGATGTCACCGTTTTGAGGAGCCTTCCAAAGATTGTGGTCTTACACTCTAATGTGCTTAGGCTTTGTGGTAAGCGTCGGTTTGAAGGTATTGACCAAATTGATTGTGGCCTGATTATCACAGTATATGGAGAATACAAGTACATCGCCGCATGTGCTGTGCCCTTGCCTCCTCATCCCCCCTTCTCTTACCGAAAAAAAAAAGTCCAAATGGCAGATACGAGTACATAGACGCCTTCCAAACGACAATAGGGAACGGCCAACCCAACCACTCCTCAGCTCCTCTTTTACCACACCTAGTGGTGAGGAATCGGCACTGGCGTTTCCTTGCGGTCCTTGTCCTTCTTGTCCTTCTTCTCTTTCTTGTCCTTCTTCACCTTCTTGTCCTTCTTTTCCTTCTTTTCCTTCTTCTCCTTGCCCTCCACGGCAGGTGCTTCCGCTTCATCTGCGGCTTCGCGTTTCTTCTTCTTGTCCTTCTTAGGGCTCGTTCCGTTGGGCGGCTTGGACGGCGTGTCGATGACCGGCGGCAGAATGGCGGATTCCTTCTTGACGGAGGCCGCCTTGGCAGTGCCGTCCGGCGTGACCGCTGCGTCCTGAGCGGCGGCTAGAACCGGGGCGGGAATGGGCGGAGCGATGGGCGTCACCTTCGGGGTGACAGTAGCGGGGGCGACCTTGGACTTCCTGGCCTTTTTCGGGGTCGCCTCAACCTCGGCAGCGGCTTCCTGGGCCGCGAGCTTCCGCTTCTTGGACCCGCTGGCGGTGCTGGCGACGCTGGCGGTGCTGGCGACGCTGGCCGCAGGCTGGCCGGATGGCGTGTCGGCCACGCCAATGGGGAGGAAGCGTGCCTTTAGACCTGCCGGCTGGGTGCGCGGCGGCTTGGGCGGCTTGGGCCCTGCGATGGCCAGGGGCGACACGGAAGCGCCGTCGGCGGAACCGGCGTCGGTGTCGACATGCGAGAATTGGGTGACGCGCTTCAAATGCATTGTCTGGTCGATGGTGCGGTCTGCTGCCGGAAGCAAGAATGTCAGTTTAGCCGATCACAAGGGGGAGACGGGAGCAGGAGCCGACGCACGGATCGAGTACTTGTCGCCAGCCTTGTTTGGGATCATGAGCTTGATGGTCTTGGAGGAGAGGGCGTCGTCGAAGCTGAGGGCGTAGTCCTGGCCGGCATGGGAGAGGATGGGCAGGCCCTGCTGAGCGCGGTCCATGGGGATGTGCATCTGTTCGACCACAGTGATGGGGACGGAGGCGGGCGCGGTAAAGTACCACAGCTGCTTGCCCTCGCGCTGGGCTTGGCGGAAAATGTTGGCCACGTCGGAGGCGTCGACGTCGTTGTTGGCCTTGCGCAGCAGGAAGCCCTCGGACGCGAAGTCGGAGGTTGGATCGCGTCTGGCCGGGTGAGTATGTGGCTGGTGCCGTTTTTGAGAGGGGGCGGTCTTACCTTGCAGCTTCTTTCTGGGGGGTGATGTCCATGGTCACGTCGGCGTCGGCCGCGACCTGCTGCTGCAGAGCCTTGTCATCGTCCGCCTCCTCTGCCTCTGCTTCTTTCTTGTCTTTGGCCTCTTCCGAGTCGCTATCGCTGCCAGAGTCGCTGGAGTCGCTGGTGTCGCTGGAATCGCTGGTTTCACTGGTTTCACTGGTTTCACTGTCCTTCTTCGCGGTCGACTTGGCGGCGCCGTTCGTTGCAGCCTTGGTTGCGCTGGTCTTCGTCACCGGGGTTTTGCGCGGTGTGGCAGCGGAAGTGTTTGCGGGGCCAGCGGTGCTTCCCTTGACGGTCTTTTTTAGTTTCTGGAGGAACGCCGCGTTGTCACCTTCGTCCGAGTCGCTATCGGAACTGCTGGAATCGGACTCGTTATCGCTCTCGTCGAGCACAGCACCCTTGGCACTCGGTTTGGTGCTGGACGGCTTGGCCAGGTCGCCCAGCCGGCTGCCGAACAAGCCAGTGATGCCCTCGACGTGGGCCGACAAGGAGCCTATGGGAGCCCTGGGGCCGACCATCTCTCCGTTGGCGATGGTAGCTGGACGGAGCTGTGGATAGTTTTGGGAGGCTTTCGCTCAGGACGCGATTCGACGCGCAGAACGGGGGCTGCGCGATCGAGACTTGGATGATGGATGGGGGAGGAGCAACAACACGTCTCAGGGGTCTAGTCTGCGGGGCGATGGGAAGTGGTGGGTTGCGGTCGCGAATCTCTTCGTCCAGCCCAGATCTTTTGATAGAAAATTCAGAATGCAGCGAGAAAAAAAAGCGCCAAAAAAGATAAAAGATGGGCAGGTGGGGGTGAATGGGGTTATGTGATTGGTACAGAGCGACAGCTTGGACCAAAAAAGCGGCAGAAAAGCTTGACCGCCAAAAAACGACGACCACCGACAAACGAAAGGATGGCAGCGGTGGCTTTATTCGTTGGCAAAGTGAGCTGCAGGTGATCTCGGGGTCAGCTGCGGCAGAAAACTGGAATGCGCACGGCTGCCGTCAGAGTGGGCGGGTTTTAATTCGGTGGACAGCACCCAGCAACGCATTGAATTTTAGTGGGTCCATATCACAGCCTTTGAATTCGCAGGTGCAGCTCGAATGGCCGAGACGAGAAAAAAGAGAAAGCTGGGCGCGGAGCCACAAGCACAAGGAACAGTCCCATGCAAGACGGATATGGCACCAGAGGCCCAAGACACGGTCATAGCAGCGGCGCCGGTTATGAGCGCCTTTGCACTGCGGCGTCAGCTGCTCCAGAGAGCCGAAGCCGCGGCAAGCAGCAGTGAGGCTGAGACATCGGGCGGGGATAGCACGTCGGCGGACAAGGGCAGCGCGAGTAAGGCTCCAGAGGCGGCCGAAGTGGCGGTTGCGTCGAGCAGGCCCAGACGGGAGCTGCCGGTGCAGCGGTCGACGTTCCGGGCGACAAGGCACAACTACCAGCAACGAGCAGATGGAAGCGTGCGGCTCCGGTTGGCCGAAGGTGAGGCAAGTATTTGGGGTGCATTCTTCCGGCGTGTTTTTGTGTGTTCCTGTGCGGAAAAGACTAACACGCCCAGCGGCTGGTGATCCTGGGCAGCTATGGCGTCACGGTCGGCAGCGGCTCGGTGACGATGATGGGGGCGACTCTCGAAGCTGGTGGACCGACACAGTGGGTGCATGCACCATTATGCCACGCACTGCCGGTGGTGCGGTGCGCGAGCGAGACGGCGGCGGTGACGCTGGCGTCGCACCCGTCGGCGGCCGGCCTGCGGCAGCTGGAGCGACTGGCGCCCGTCTTTGGACAGTTGTGGAACGACAAGTCAGGCCCGGCGACGTTTCAGATTGTGAGTGTGCCTTTTGTGTCTGCGTATTTGCGCGTCTAGACTTTCCTTGCGGATGGGGTGCTGACGACTCCCCAGCTATACACCCCCGAGGACGGAACGGCGCGGGCCCAGGGGCTGGTGTCGCCGCCCGAGTGGAACAAGCTGCTGGCGGAGCTGGCCCGGCAAAAGACGGCCGAGGTGTACTTTGTGTGCGGGCCCAAGTCGTCGGGAAAGTCGACGTTTGCACGGCTGCTGGCGAACCGGCTGTTGGGCGGACGAGTGGCGGGCGTGGCCGTGCTGGACATTGATCCCGGACAGCCCGAGTTTGGGACGCCGGGCACGGTGTCGCTGGTGCAGCTGGCGGGGCCGAACCTGTCGCCTCCGTTCTGCCATCCGGGCCCAGAAGTGCGCGGCGGAGAGCGGCGTCTGCGGGCGCACGACGTGGCGGCGACGTCGCTGGCGGGCGATCCGGAGCATTATGTGGCGTGTGTGGCGGACCTGTATGCCGCGTACGAGCGCGAGTGCCGGCCGCAGGGCGTCGCGCTGGTCGTGAACTCGGCCGGCTGGGTGCTGGGCACGGGGCTGGACGTGCTGGCCGAGCTGCTGCGCCGACTGCGGCCGGCCCGCGTCGTGTACATGTCGCAGGACGGGCCCGAGGAGACGGTGCAGGGGCTGCGGGCGGCGTACGCGGACGTGCCGCTGGCGGCGCTGCCGTCGCCGCTGTCGCAGGGGGGCGGTGGCGGCAGCGGCTCTGCAGGTCTGCGCACGGCCCAGCATCTGCGCGCCATGCAGACCATGTCGTACCTGCACGGGGCCGGAAGTGGGCCCGCCGGCCTCGTCTGGGACGCGGCGCCGCTGACCGCTGTGCGTCCGTGGGTCGTGCCGTACGGGCCCGGGCCCGAGGCCGGCATCCTCGGCGTGCTGTGTCTCGACGGGCCCCCCCCGCCGGCGCTGCTGGCCGAGGCCGTTTGCGGCACCGTCGTCTCCGTGGTCGCCGTCGAGCGCGCCGCCGCCCTCGGTCTCGCCGAGAACGCCCCGCTGCCGCTCGTCCGCTCGCCCGAGGGCCTGCCCTGTCTCACCATCGCCGACGGCGCCCCCCTCGATCCCCGCCACTCACACGCCCTCGGCATCGCTCTCCTCCGCGGCATCGACGCGGCCTCGCGCACCCTGCTGCTGCTGACGCCGCTCGTCGCCGACGTCGCCGTCGACGCCGTGCGGCAACAGGGCGGCCTCGGCGTCGTGCTCGTCGCCGGCCGTCTCGACGCCCCCACCTGGGCCTACACCGAGGAGCTGTACCGACGCGGCCTCGACGGCGGCGACAACGATCCCGCCGACGACGACGACACCCCCTGGGTCGACGTGCTGCGCGGCGGCGAGAAAAAGGCCGTCGGGTCGCAGGTCTGGCGCGTCCGACGGGATCTGGGCCGGAACAACGGAGAGTAGAGAGAGTCGGAGAGTAGTGTCGGAGGCGGGCCTCGAGCAGGCCCCAGCAGCCACAGTAGTCGATAGTAGAGCGTTTCTTCCATTGCCCTCCCGTGTAAGGCGTCCGGCGCACCGGGCGGGCGGCGCCCCCCCATGCCTCACCGGGCCCCGTCTCAGACCCATGCTGTGCCACCCATCTTCTCCCCGACTTTGCCGATTCGGGCCCAACAACGCGCGGCTGTCGCAATGCTGTCCTCCCATTCGCCCATGTACTGCTGATTGCCGTCCACACCGGCTGCTGTAGGCGCGTCCCTCGCCTGCCCCCCTGCAGGCTCGCTTATGGCCGTTGACGGCATTCCTGGCGGCTTCTTTTATTGGCTTCTCTATTAAGCCTCTTTTGGGCCTCTTTTGGGCCTCTTTCGGGCCTCTTTATATTTCCCATTTCCCCATTTCCTATTTCCCTTTTTGGACATTGCATTCTTAGTTGGCTGTTCCTTCCGCTTTGGGCCATGGCCGTCGCCGCTAGGCCTCTCCTCGCTGCTGTCCATTCCGTCATGTTGGCATCCTTGCTCACAGGCTTATCTGGACCTGGACCTTGGCGTATCGCCATTGTCAGGCGTGGCCGCAGCCAGCTCGTCAGCAAGGCTGCCAAAAGAAAGACACGCGCAAGGGGCCGGCGAGATGTCAAAGGAGAACAACGCCATTCTTCACTGTCCACTTTTCAGTTTTACTTGTCTTTGTTCCTGCTGGCGTTGTCCCAGATATCTGGAAGCAAAGACAAGCATATCTGACGTGAACGTGAGCCCTGCTCGCTTTGTGCGTCCGCTTGGTGCCGGCCCGGTCATTGGACCAAGGTATCAAGTCCATGAAGGATGAACCGCGTCTACTGACCCGCCTCTCGCCCACCAACTTACTTCTCTTGTTCACTTCACCTCACTTTCATCTCACGTTGCTGTCAATGAATTCAAACGTCGCCACGATGGGTATAAATCTCGCCGAGACTATCTCGACTTTGATTTCCGAGCCTTCTTCCTCTGCTTTACTCCCCATCTCGACATATCCATCCCCCAATCTCCAGCTTCTGGCAAGCAACAGACCGCTTCATTTCCACCAGCTTCTCAAGCAAGAACAGCACCCACTTTGAACCATCCTGACTCGGCCTCTCGAACGAACGCCAACATGTCTCTCCTCGTCCCCCCGGCCGAGTTCCAGCGCGGCTCCATGTACCGCCAGCGCACCTACGACGTCAACGAGCTCGAGTTCAAGGTCCCCCTGGACTACCACCAGCCGAGCGGCGAGCGCATCAACGTCACCGCCCGTGTCGTCGTTCATCACAACCGCCCCAGCGTCGACTCCCGCACCCCTCTCTCTGGCTCTGGCATCCAGATCCCTGCTGGCAAGCCCATGATCGTTTACCTCATTGGCGGCCCCGGCTCCGACAACCCGCCCACGTCCCTCCCTGCCATCAACAACTTTTACATGGACAAGGGATACATCATGCTCTACATGGACTACCGCGGCACCGGCTCCAGCACCCCGATGCGGGCTGACTCTCCGCGCCTCGCTGGCCGCTCGCCCGCCGACCAGGCCAACTTGCTCTCGCTCTTCCGCCAGGACAACATCGTCCGCGATCTCGAGGCCATTCGCAAGACCCTGCTCGGCCCCAGCGGCACCTGGACCCTGGTCGGTCAGTCGTACGGCGGCTGGATCTCCTTCACCTATCTCTCCTTCTACCCCGAGGGCCTGCGCGAGGTTTTCCTCACCGGCGGTGTCGCCCCGGTTGGCCACCACCCAGACGAGGTCTACGGACAAACCTACCGCTCTACCATCAAGGTCTGCGACAAGCTCTACGCTGCCCACCCCGAGGACGCCGCCAAGATCCGCACCATTGTCCGCCACATTGTCTCCCGCGGCAACGCCATCCCCATGCCGGCTGGTAACGGCGCCATTCTCTCGGCCGAACGTTTCCTCTGCCTCGGCCGCTCGCTTGGCGTCACCAACGGCACCGCCACTGTCCACGGCCAGATTCAGATGTGCATCGATGATATCGCTACCAACGGCACCCTTTCCGCCGCCACTCTCAAGAGCATCGACGGCTGGCTTCGCTTTGAGGCGCGCCCCATCTACCACTATCTCCACGAGGCCATCTACGGTGAGCCCGGTGTTGCCACCAAGTGGTCCGCCTGGCGCGTCGGTCGCTCCCTGCCCCAGTACTGGTGGCTGCCCAACATGAACACCAGCCCGGCTGACACCCCCCTCGCCCGCGCCTGCCGCGGCACCGACCCGGCCCTGGCTAAGCTCTTTGAGGAGCATCCCCTCTACCTCTGCGCCGAGCACGTCTATCCCTTCCACCTGGACCAGTTTGCCGCCCTGCGGCCGCTGCGCGACGCCGCCGAGTTGCTTGCCCGAAAGTCCGACTGGGATCCGATTTACGACAGCGCCCGCCTCCGCAACAACACGGTCCCCGTTGGTGCCCTTGGCTACACCCAGGACATCTTTATCGACGCTCGCATCGGTCGTGAGGTTGTTCAGGTTACCGGCGGCATCCACTATGCCCAGAGCGACAACCATATGCACACGGCTATCAAGGACTGCTCGGCTGAGATCCTCCCCTGGACCTGGAGCCTCCTGCACTGAGAGACTGATGAATTGAACTGGCACATTGTACGCTCAGATTGGCTTTCATTCCGCAGCAAAGACTGCAAAACAACTACAGAGATTCTATGGGAAAACAGAACACAGAATACAGAAAATGCAAAAATGCATATTGACCCCTGAAATAACTTGTGAATTGTGATTGGTTGTAGCCGAGTTTAAGGCGGTGGGGCCGCAGCAGCGCGCTGCTGTTTTCGCCATTGAGCGCCATAATATCAATATGCAGCTCCATCACTACGGCCACGCCCAGAGGTGTCTCACGGCCGTTCTATAAATCGAGTACTGCGCGAATGATAAGTATGCCGTTTTCTGTAGCTGACCCGAACTCTATGTCTATAGGCCACCTCCGTCACGGCAGCAGAACAGCCGCGGGAAGAAAAGGCTGCCGCGAAGCAGAGCCATCTGGCTGTCAGCGCACAGCGGTTGCTGTTACAGTCCATTGTTAGAGCCGGCCGCGATCTCAACATATTTCTTGCAGTTGTAGTTGACCGGCGCCGCCATAACAACATCGGCGTGCAGCGCAGCAGAGTCAGTCCGTACCCCATACGGGTGCGTTGTGGAGAGAATACGAGCTGGTAATGCGGCCGGTTTTCGGCTGAACGCCCTATTATCCTTGTTCTCGATTAAGAACTAGGCGCAACATATGGCATTCAGGTCGCTTGTTTTTTTTCTCTTGCCTCACAAATGGAAAGCAGCTACTCAAGCTAGAGTAGGTTCCTATCATTGCTGCCTGTGTGTGTTTGATTCCTATGCAACTAAGGCTAATTACAGCGCCGATCACTGGCGATCACGGTCATTACTACCGTATTAACACATTGTGCTAAGTCGCTTCGGTGCGGGCATGTTACGTCCTGGGTAGATCTTGCAAACATCAGATAAAGGACCTGTCCGTTCGGACTCCCCAAAGTGGTGCGGGCAGCGTCGTGGCATCCTTCCTCTCGAGGGCCAAACCCTGCTCAAATCTCCGTCTCTCAGCCACCACTTTGGGAAGGTCCCCTGACTCCTCCCTCCATCACAACACCCGGTCAGCCTCATGGTCCTGACCCAAGGCCTTCATTGAAGCAAAACCAAAAAAAACATCGAACGCTTCCCCCCAAACTACGGCAGGGATACTATGATGGAGGGAGGAGTCACGGGACCACCCCTCCATCACAGTATCCCTGCGTAGCACTGACCCTGATAAATTTGGCAGCTGGCATCGCTAAGCCCTCGCGTCTGAGAAATTGCATACTTATCATATTTTCGGTCCGTGTTTCCTAAGCTAGTGGTGCTGTGGTCAAGGGAACATTCGGCGTAAACAGATGTTGGCAGTAGGAATCCTCCGTTGGTGCTAACACTTCCTTGTCCTGTGTTGGCCGCAAGCCCAGTTTCGCAGCCTGTCTCAAAGTCAAAGCTTTGGAATGCTAATGCTTCAACTGTCTTTCCTAGAAAGATAACGCTGCCAGATGTGCCTGCCACAGAACGGGGAAGATCTAGTAGTCCATTTATCACTTGATCACTCTTTGCCGCGGCGAGTTCTGCCGGGTCAGGGACGGCGCGCCAGATTAGGGTAACGTACTGACATAGCGTCTCTGGGTCCCAGGTGTACTGCATCCCTTCTGTTGCAACTTTCTGTACGTGGGCTTGTAGTGATTGTCGGGTTTGATGGATTGATTTATTCCCTATATAGCTAAGTGTATCTGAAACATAACCATAACGCCAGTCACTGGCGATCAGGGTCCGTAACGTGCAGAGCCCGCATGGGGGAGAAAATGCGAAGGGGGTGACGGGATGGTGGGTTAGCCAATACGTGGCTGCGTGATATACGTGGCCTTGGAGGGGGCGAGCCTGTGCCGCGGAGCGGCGTGCTTGTAGGGTTTATTCGTCCAATACCAAACCATTGGTGGTTTTATGACGGCTTGTGCCAACAATGGTAAAGGAAGATGCGCCAAGTAATCAAATCAAAAGATATTCAATCAAGAGGCTGATGGCATTGAATCATAAGAATCGAAGAATTCAGATCAGACAAACTAAAACAAATTATCTAGTCCCGATAATTTTCAAAACGGAAGACAGCTAAGGAAACTAGAAGGCGCGCCCGATGACACTTTTGTCAAACACACGTCTTGTTCTTCCCCCAGATTGGTAACCAGGAGTAAAGGGACCTGTCACATGATTATGGCCCATAAACCCCACACACTGCTGTATCATATTCCCTGCAGGGAGTCGTGTAGATTTAGAAAATACATTCCCATTCAGTCCAGGTCATAGCAACTGGAGTTATTTTCCCTTGACAAACTCAACATGGCCGAAGCGGAGCCGTCACCAAATGTTGCAGGCCCCTCGCAGCCCCCAGAAGTCGCTCTCGCGGTCCATATGGACAATGTAAGAGCACCGATTCATAACGGTTGCAACCGCTTCCTAGCCGCTTATATTACAGGTGTCTGCGCTGCACAACGGCGACGCTGCATTCGGTACGTGGCTACCATAATATGCAACTAATAACAGAGTTGCAAAGGAAGTGTTTTCAATGAACACGTGTGCCATGAAGAGCTTGGTTGCGGCTGTGGCAAGTAGTTACAGCGCAGGTACACAATCGATTTATCATTAACATAATACAACAGAAGCCTTAACACGCCGTGAACTGGCGCCTTCGGGCGTCGTAACCCAGATATATGAAGCGGCCCTGCAACGTCAAAGTCGCGCTAGTTACGCTTGCCGGCAACGATACAGAGCAAGCCTCTAGGGTCACTATTTAGCTTTAATCACATTTACACCGGTAGCAACTCGTAGCCATAAAACCCATCCCAAACCACCCTTCTTCAACATTATTTCTATTTCGTTTCCTGCAGAGCAGGCTTTCCGCTAAGACTCATCCCACCCCACTGTCGCCCCTACTTGTACTCCCCCGGCTTTCCACAGTTTCCCACAGTTTTCCTTTTCATTTCCACTATTATCGGTTCCGACAGCGGCAACAAGCATGACTACACCGAACTTACTCCGTATTGCAGCCATGGAGTCCTTCGAGTGCGCCAACAGATACAACTTCAACACCTACCCTTGCAAGGCCAACGACCATGGGAAAATCGCAACACGTCATGAGCGAGCTTTGGGCCTGCCAGCTCCTCCGCTTCCAAGCCACAGTCGGCGGCCATCCCCACCTGTTTCAAGCCGCCCTGGACCCCGCGAGGACCATAACAAGTAGGTTGCAGACGAGGAAAGCCACGACGTGTTAGTGCCTCAGGTAGCAACATATGACGGCCTGGCGTTGTGATTACTCCCGCACCAACTTTGCAACAAATCTTCCGTTTTGAATACACTTTTATCATCGCACGTCTTGAGGGAACGAAGAAGACGTGTGTTGGGCGGAACAATTGTCACCGGACGTGCCTTATAGTTCAGCCGGGCGTGACTGGATCTCTCGCGGGCATTAACAAGACAGCCTGCAGTCTTTCCGATTCAAGTCGTTGAACATAATTTCGTCAGATATTTATATAAATCCCTTACGGGGGGGGACACATTCTTTCTCTGCCTGACAGGAACTAAACAAACCAACAAAACATCTCCTTATGAGTGATTATACAACATAGTAGTCGCCGTACGTGATTAAGTTCGCAAGATAATAATCCCAACACTGTGGTTTTGGGATTGACCATTACTAAGGGGCATACGATTGGCCGGAATTGCTTGGACCAAAATACAAGCTACACATGTCGTCGCCGCTGTTTCGAGGCGATGCGTTGTGAACGACACCCAAGTATACTATATTTTTAGTCGTCACTTTTTCGAATCGCCCACAACATTTGCAATTTCAAAGTCGCCACTTTTAGCTCACTTCGCAAAACAAGAGCATCGTCAAAAGCGTTGCCAAGTTCAGCCGCTTATTAACCATAACGAATCTAGGCCTCTACCTCACATCCTCCCACCCATTACGACTGGATCCTTTCCAGCCCTGTTTCCTGAACGGTCCTATCTTCAAAAAGTCTTCACAGACTCGTAGAATAGTTCCTGCTGCCTTTCCCCTGGCGCCCTAGTCCTTCCGGCTCTGACCCTTTCTTCATTTCCACATGGATGGTCTCCCAGAAACATCCAAAACAAATATATCGAAAACGAAAGACCCTGGCATGATGGTTTTGAGCCGCAAAGTGCAATTCCAAGACCATGAAACGACCGTAGTAAAGAGCTCGCCTGCTTTCCTAGTTGTCGAGATGCATTCCAACTCCGCGGAAATCGCTAATGCCCATAAACGAATGCAATGCACATGTGTGCGCACCTCTCTGTATGTTTGAACAACCCATTCGAACACCTCCTCATCCCCTGTGGTTGTAAGTTCCGTTAATCGTGCAACGCCGTGAACACCTTGGAGCCCCCAAAACCAGGACGCCTGAATTACGGCCAGGTGAATTCTATCGTCTCCGTAGAAGACAGAATATCCTCAAATCGCCCTTGCGAAAGAAAAATCGGACGTGAGTGAAAGAAGAGAAAAAAAATTATCAAATGCTGCAATATTCCGAGAAACCGCGACTGGACTTTGTGTCGGAGAAGAGGCGTCGAAACCCGAGATCCGTGTCGGAACATTAAGATTAAGAGTAAGGCGCCTGTCGTCTGCCGATTACCGGACGACCGCCACTTCGGCTAGCTCAGCTTCGCGGCCGGGGTTGCTTCCATCCCAGACATGGCCTTGTGGTGTCATGCCAAAGATGGTCACGGGGCGGAATTCCGCTTCTGGGGTGATGGGACTCATCGTCCCGGGACTGCTCTGCCCTCGGCTTGCACCGCTGACACTGCCACTGGTGCTGGCACCCCCGCTGCCCGAGCCGTTCAAAGTTGTTGCGAAGCTGGAACTGCTCCCCACAGTCCACTCGTCGCTGACGCGGCGACTGAGGCTGTTGTGCTGCGGAAGCAGGTCCAAGTCGAAGCCTTCATAGTAGTTGTATGCGTACTCGTCGACAATTGACCGGGACTTCTCGCCAATCTCGACGTACTCGTACTCCCAGCGGTGGCGCTTGTCGAGCTGGCGGCGAGGCATGTAGTAGGCTCGGGAGACGTAGTAGAACAGCGCGGCGAGTAGGCTACCGACAACCAGATCGACGGCGTAGTGGTGGTTGAGGTACATTGTCGCCCACCAGATCCAGCCAACGTATCCGACGAAGACCATGCGGAAACGGGGAAAGCAATAGCTCAGGAAAAGCGCCTCCAAAGTCGCGTCTGCAGCGTGAAGACTCGGGAACGCACCGAAGGGGACGGGCGCGGTCGTAAAACTGGTCGTGTACATGTCGACACCGAGCAACTTGTCCACGCGTGCCAGGCCGGCAGGAGACCCGGGCATTCCGTAGTGCGCAGGAGCGAGGCCGTGCAAAAGCTCATACCACGGCGGCGTGCACGGAAACACCAACTGTGTCGTCACACCTAGCAGGGACAGATAGCCAAAGCAACGGGCAAACACAGGCGTGGTACCGGGCGCAGCGAAGACGAAGAGGGCGAGCGAGGTAATCGCAGGAAGGCCGAAGTGGCCGAGACCATAGGGAATCCAAGCCAACATGTCCAGTACCGGATGGGTGTGTGTGGAGAGGATATTTGAGAGGTTGGCGCCATAGAGCACGTTCTCCAGCGCCGGCAGAACCTTGACCCAGATGTGAGGACGGTACTCAACCGGAATGAATCTGTGCGACGTTAGAGAAGCGACAAAAATGCGAGTGATAGCGATAAGGCTTACCGGCTGCAGAAGAAGTAGAGGAGATACGTCCATATCGGCATGCTGGGAAGAAAGAATTGGCGCGTAGCAGGAGCGAGAACGAGGTAGGAGTAACCGGCGATGATCCCGGCACAGATGAACCAGGGAATGGGGGCAATCACGAAAGAAAAGACGACGAAGAGAAACGTCATGGCGTGTTGCAAGTCGTGAATGCCCCAGCGACGGCGGCGCATCGTGCGCAAGCCATCTATGGGGTTGAACGAAATCTGGAGAGCAGCCACGCTGTTGGCGGCGCCCTTTGCACCGGCCTCGGGGTTGACGAAGTAGCGAGACTGGGTCACCAGACGCGGCTTTGGCCTTCTCCGACTGCGACCGAGGCGGTATTTGCGCGGGATGGGATTCCAGTGGGAAAAGGTCGAAGCGTTCGGCCAGGTGAAAGCCATGGTCGGCTTGGCTTTTAAGGAGAAGAGGGAGTCGAAGAAATCTTGCATTGCTGGTGATTTCAGGGAGGAAGTCTAAATGGCCCAGGAGATGCACCGACAGGACGGGCAGGACGAGATTCTGACGCGGAGATCTAGACGCGAGATCGGTTGAAGGAGTTGATGCTCGCAGTCGAGAATGGCCGGTACGGTCGAGGGAGGGAGCGTCGATCGATGGCCGGGATGAGGGTTGAAGACGAATGCTACCAACAACGTGTCTGGCTTTGCATGGTCCTTGCTTGAATTCCGAATTGGCAGGTACCGGGAGGCAGGGAATTAAAGAGGCAAAAAGGAAAGGAAGAAAAAAGGAAGAGGAAAAGAAAAAGGGAAAAGGGAGAGCAGAAGAGTGGTGGAACGGGTAGAAGAGAGATGCGGAAACAGAGGCAGAAGAGGGAATTGCGAGACAAACGGAGAGCCAAAGTTAATAACGGAGGGTCCGGGCGCTGGTGGCGGGCTTTCGGGGCCTGGGTGGTGGTTATGCGCCGATGAGCAGAGTGGGAACACCAGAGGAAAAAAAAGGAGGAAAAAAAGGGAAAAGAGGCTAGTGCACTAGCGGCAACAGATTGCAGGCAGGCAACTTACTTGATGCTGGGGACGGGCTCCTACATCGACCGGCTGCCGTGTGATAATAATATCTCCTAGGCGGTTTCAGAAGCATGCGAGCAAAGGCAGGCTCCTGGAGAAGAAAGAAACGGAAGGGACAACCAACTACGGCTGTGGTACTGGATAAATGTGCTTAGATAATACTCGCTCAGCTTGTTTCCCTTTGCGCGCTCCTTCTTCGCGCATCTTCAGAATTTGGGATCGTCATTGACAAATCCTCAGGTACAGTGCGTAGGAGAACGCGCGACCCTGGCGGGCGCTGGGTAAGCAACATGGGGGCGGGCGAGTAGGAGTAGGCGACCAAGTACCGGTACGAAGGCCGCTTTCTACGAGCGATAGTACTACGAGTACTGTGCGCTAAGGGTGCAGAACAGGAGGGCTCCTGCACGGCAAATGGGGCCACGGCTAGAGAGATAATTGCAGCGGGATTGGTAGAGCAGGCCAGTAAACGGCGCCGTTTTGTTAGGACCGGAATACCGACCCAGGGCGCAGCGCAGTCGCGCGGTCTGATTGGTAAAAAGGCCCCATTCTGGTTTCATGTGCCTTTCCGTCTTTCTGTAGCCGACCGGGGCAACTGGGCGAGCCGGCCGGGGCAAAGAGCGAGCCAGCGAAAGCGAGCGAGTACAAAAACTCGGCAGCCTAGAATACTCCATATTAATACTCGTAGTCGTGCAGACGCGCCCTGTGAAAGCCCGCAAAGGAAAACGGAGGATCAGCGAGCGCGCCCAGACTGGGCTCGGCCGCGACAAAACTCCGCACTCGGTGCAACGGCTTGGTGGTAATCTTATTTTCATGTATTTTTCGCTCCGTCCCCCTGTTCACCCTTTATTGCAGGTGATCCTGTCCCGCGTGGCTGTCTCCGTTGCGATAGCGATAGCGAAAACTCGTAGGTCGTAGGCGCCTTCACCTTCACCCCGGTTTCACGTCCGATTGTTGCGCCAGGCAACGTCCGCCCTGCACATCCCAACCAGTTTGCGTCTGGGCTGTGCGACGCGTCGCTGCCAAGCGCTCCTGCGCTCCTCATACAAGTAGTGCATCCAGTATCGTAACAGGTACTCCTCGTACTTGTAGTTGGGGTTACCCGCATCTCACTGTGTACGGAGTATAGAAAACACGCAAGACGCAGCAGTGGCTGAGCAGATGGGTTTCAGCTGCAGAGGACCGTTATGGTGAGATGATACTGTATTCGTAGGTCAGGTGGGCGACCGTTTCCTCACAGCGCACTTAGCCACCGTCCAGGCAAGTACAAGTACAGCTACATACTTGGCCGGGCTGGTTTCGCCGCCTTTGCGCTTCTTCTTTTCTCTTCGATTCATTCTCTCGCTTTCGCCTCCCCGGCGTGTCGTCCCGACGCCGAACCCCAGATCTTAGCAGCACATTTTGGTGGAGCAACCAAATGCGAATAGTATACCGCATGCATCTTAGTATGATGCCGTCGCTTCCACACACAAGTCGAGGTGCATGCGTCTGCTTCTGGCGGCGCTCGTACTCGTACATACGTAGAACGGGATGTACGAGTATTTTACGAAGGTGTCTCATTCTACGGAGTAGGGAGGCAACTCTCCGCTACGCCTCTGGCCGTGCTATGCAAGATAAGAACGAGTGCCATCTTGTTACACGAGTCGCCGGGGCCTGTAGCACTTCCGCCACAGCGTCACCGAACGGCGCGGCGCGCGGCAGTGGTCGCAGCGCGGGGCAAAATGAGGTGCGCGAACGGAGCGGTGATCTGTCATGCCGAATGACAGAGAAAAGGGTACGTATTAGCGCGGCTGCGAGTGTGTTCCAAAGTGATGTAATTGGAGAGAAAAACACCGCCCGGCTTAATGGAATGCATCAGCTGACAGTACTCGTAAAGACAGCTGGCTTGCGTATGGAGATAGGAAGTAAGATGGGAGTTCTCATAATCCGCGACGTCTTACGAGCAAGATATCAGAAGGATAGTAAGGACCAGAAAGATTAAGGTTCGCAAGGCGACATCAGAACCATGGTCTCATTGTTGTGGAATATGGGATGCTCTGCCGTTTTGCGTTTTGAGGACTTGAATTGCCCGTTTGGGACGGCGTGACGTCGCAGATTTTTGGCCGTTAACTGCGACGTAAGGCAAGGCGACTTCAGTGGAGCCGGATGCGAGACCGAGGTCATCGCAAGCCAGGTAGCGCGCAAATCCACACCACCAGCCTGTGCCTGGGTCCCATTGGAGTGGTGCACCAGGCAGACAAGTGCCGTCTTCGGCTTGGACCACTGTTTCTCTGGTCTCCAGTTGGCCAACGTCGTGGTCTCATGGGCGGTCATCAGCCAGCCAGGCAGAGAATAGAGCCATCATGCGGCACGCTGGGCGAGCCGTACGCGGTCTCTTGCGTGGCTGTCGTCAATTGGGCTACCACACGAGCATGTGCAAGTGTCTGTAGAGGGTAAGCTGCGACTACCCGCAATTCTCGCCTCGAACGGCTGCCTAATCAGAGCCCCAGAAAACTGACCAGTGCGTCCCAGTAGCATTCCGAGCCTTCCGGAGCGCACTTTCTTATTGGCTCACCCGCTAAAGCACAACTTTTACAGGCCGCTCGATCACCCGAACGGTCGCATTGTTCGTGGACTCGTGGGCTAGGCTCCATCCGCCTACTGCAGGCAAGGGGCGCCCAAGCTTGTGGCCCGTTAGATCATTCACGAAAACTGAACGGAGCCCTGGTTCGCATGCGGCCGCGAGGTCTATTGCCCGCTAACTCTGCTGCACGAACATGCACGCTGGCTAGTTCGTGATATCTCGCTCCAATGATCATGAAGTAACAAGGTCTTGTCGCAATGTTTGAAATGCCGCGTCGCCGGCCTTGCCGTTGGTTCTGTGCATGGCCATCTTTGCCTCGGAACCTTGGCTGATACACTTTTCGTGCTGGACACGATTCGCCTGTCGTATTGAGAGGACGAAACAGCGCGTGACGCGTCGCGTCTTCTTGTCAGAGACGGTGGTTCGGAACTCATGCCAAACCTGCTCTGTCTGGCCAAACATGCATGAGCCTTTTGCTTGTCGCCCACGTATGTAACGAGTACGATCTATTACGTCGTAGTTCCAACGCCAGAGAAAATACGGAGTACAGAGCGAGGCGTATTACAATTATTACGGAGCCTCACAATTTGGCCGTCAAAATCTTATCTCATAATATGTACTCCGTAGGCGAGATTGCTCACCCGCGGCGTTCGACCGACCCCGACCCCTCCCCGTTTAATTTAATATCCATCCCACAAACTAAACTGTATTCGGACACGCATGTGGCTCCATGGTAATGAAATGAAATTGCCAACCGTTCCGTAATACGCGCTCGTTCAACTCAAATGTCCAGGAGGCATAATCCTAGTACAGTACAAGTACTCATACGCGTACAAGTACAATACGAGTAGGAGAAGTAGGTCGACACTATCGTACTCCGTGCTTGGCGTACAACTCATTTCGTCGAGCGGTACGCGGAGCACAATGCGGTACGCGGAAACGGATGCTCCCTCTTTGCAAAACAAGGTTAATAATATTTTCTCGCAAGAGGTTGTCTTGACCATTGGATGTCTTCGGAGGCCGACCCCACACTTCGCGCAAGATACGTACAAATGGAAGCATCGTAAAACCGCATTACAGTAAGGCATCTGCGTGCGCGAGCGTTCGCCCAATACCAGAAGCAAATGGCAGAGATGAAAGCCAAATCCTGACTCTCCTCGCAAATCAGTCGTCACGAACAGGTCCGGCCCGTCCTCACTCTCTCCCCTCCCTACCCACGGCTTCCCACGCCAGACCACAGCCCTTTGGACGTCTCGACCACCTTGTTGACCTCCATGCCCGGTCGTAGCGACATGGGCACGGCACTCATGGCCGGTGCGTCGTTCATGTGCACGTCTTCTCGGCCATTCCGGAGCGTGCTGTGGCCCATTTCGGCCTCCCGCGCTGCCGCCGTTGCCGCCGCGACTACGCTGTGAAGCCCATTCTTCTGCGGCTCCCGCGACGTCTCCCCGTTCATCAGTCCATGGTTGCCCCCTTCGCGCAGCTTGTTGATCGCCCGCACCGTGTCGATGGCTGCGTGCAGCGTCCGCCGCGCATTGAAGTTCTTCTTCACCGTCGGCAGCAAGTTCTCGCCCTTGTCTTCGCCCTCCCGACGCTCGTAGCCAGCCACAAATGGATGCTGCAGCGCCTCGTGCGCTGTCATCCGACGCGACGCGTCGATCGTCAAGCACCGAGTGATAAAGTTCTGAGCGGCGTCCGACACGCCCCGCCAGTATTCCACAGGCGTGAAGGAGTAGTCTGCCTTGAGGATCGCTTGCATCTCCTCAAAGTCGCTGTCCCGGTCAAAGGGCGTATACCCGCACAGCAGAAAGTACGTAATCACCCCCAGCGCCCAAATGTCCACCGGCTTGCCGTGGCCCGTCTTCTTGAAGATCTCCGGCGCCATATAGCCAGGTGTCCCGCACGTGGTCGTCAACACGTGGAACTGCTCCTCGTCCATGACCCGTGACAGGCCAAAATCGGCTATTAATAGGTCCGAGTTCTCTTCGGGAGTTCGAAAGAGCAGGTTTTCTGGCTTCAAGTCGCGGTGCACGATCCCGTGATCATGTAGGTAAGCCACGGCGGAGAGTGTTGCACGGATCAGATCCGCGGCGTCCGACTCGTAGTATGAGCCTTTTCGACAGATCCGGTCAAACAATTCGCCTCCCAGAGCCAGGTCCGTCACTAGGTACAGGTTGTTCATCGTCTCAAAGTAGTCGACCAGCGTCAGGATGTTCTTGTGGCCCATGGAGACCTTTTTCAAGACCGCAATCTCGTTCCGGACCTGTCACGCGCCGTATTGTCAGCACGACGTTGGTTGTGGGACAGGACAGAGACCTACCATGTGTTCGCGGCCAGCCATCAGTCGCTTGTTGATCACCTTGGCGGCATAGCATCGCCCGGTATCAATGTGGACGCATTCCTTCACCACCGAGTAGGAGCCGGCCCCGAGCGTCTTGCCAACCTTGTACCGACAAGGCTGTACCTGTGGAGGCGCTTGTGCAGCCATGACGTGTCGTGACCGAACAGTGGTAGCTTGGCACCACTTGGTTAAAGTAGGGGAAGTCGGGGAAGAGGGGCGAGTCGCCGGTAGACGCACAGCAGAGCAGTCGTGGATTGGCGTCTCCAGTAGAATCCAAAGCCGCAGCAGGACAGTCCCCTTACCTCGTTGGCAGGCGCGTGATATTTGCAAAAGCTGCAGGCTCTGATCGTATAGCAAGACAAGACGGTCTGGTTGACCACCTTACGACAGAGGAACGGCGAAAGGAAGTGGGGGTGCTGGAAGGATTCCGAAGCTGACAAAGAAATCCTTCGGATGAGATCTGCGGGGCACGGTGCTTTTTATTATCAAGTGACCTTTGCAGTTATTCCGATCAAAGGGTGAACAATTGCAGAAGCATCAATCCTCCTGAAAGGATAACGGGAGGGTTCGTCCCATGAATATATTTCGGACTGTTGGTGAATGCGGCTAGCCGGAGGCCATTCCATCCCCGACCAAGCAGAGCTTGTTATGCTGGTCAATTTGGAAATTGCAGACGAGAGGATAGTGCGAGTTGGTTGAATAGATGCTCAGTAGTCCAACCCGCTGGTTCGTCTAGACTGTTTCTTGCTGCTCTGTTTTTTCTTTTCATTGATTCTGCGTTCGTGGAAGGCTTTTTCCCTTGTTTCCAGGTTTTAGCGCTCGAAGCAGCCCACGTAAACAGAACAACACTTACACTGCCTTGTATTTTCCGGTCTTTTCGGGTTTCGACTGGCCGGGCACAGTCTCGTCATACATTTTTAGTATCTCCTCGTACAGCTTCTGGTGGTTTTCTGTGGTGTTGGCGTCGCGACTCCGCTGTGTCTGTGCCTGCATCGATATGCTGTCCGTCGTCTTGGCGTAATATCGGGACGATCGTAATTTGTCGTGTAACACTTTTGGAAGCACACCGGTGAGCTCTCGAGCGGCCCAACATGTCGTGGCTTTGGATTCGGTTCTGTTGCGGTTAGAACCCGCGTTATTCTGCTATCTGCTATCACTTACTTATTTACATGTTGGCCGCCAGGCCCACTGGATCGTGAAAATGTCGTCGTGCCTTTTGGCAAGTTACTTTGGGAGAAGGACTGGCGCCATGCCCTGGCAGCGCGAAGTTCGCCGTCGTCAAGACCCGAATCGAAAGCTTCGTACCGGCTTGCCCATCGGACTAGGCTCGTACGGTCTGCTAGGGGATTGGGGTTAAATGCCAGACTTGACAAAGCTGATGGCTGGCGAAATGCTCTGCTAAGCATGTTGCTCAATTGTAAGCACAGAGTACTCGTGGTATGAAATTTAGTAAAATGAGTTTTACTTGATGTGGAAAGTTGGGTGGCACGACATAAAACAAAACAGAACAGGTAAAAGACAGCTCGTACGATTAAAAAAAATCAAGCAGTGAAACTGCCGCGGTCAAGGTCACACATGGGTGAGAACGACGAAGGAGGAAGGCGAGAGAGACAGAGCAATTGGTAGCGCAGCGAAAGCAGGACCAGCTGGTGACAGCCGCCAGCGCAAATTCGCGCCACACCACTCGGTCCTTTTATTGGTCCACAGCAGCCCCCCACCTACATACTCCCGCCATCGAAATTTCCACATTCTTTGCTGTTCTTCTGTCGACATCCACCGAGTTTTATCGCAGCCGAGTGCTTCGATTATGCTGACGGCAACCTATCTGCGTATTCTGCCACCTGCACCCTGACGCAGGTAGTCTCATATTCCAGCCGATCCGATCGACTCGCCCGTCGCGACTTCCCCATCCGATTACGCAGCTTCCTGCTTCCTGCTCTGACTTTGCTGTCACAAATCCGACGATCGCGCCTGCCTTTTCCGCCCAACTTGCAAAGCCCATCCAGTAAAGTGCAGTTTTTCGAGCCCAGAAATCTCGACACGCTCCGTAACTGCAAAGCCATCCCAGTGAAGCTCTTCCCGGACAGAGTTTTCTATTGTTCGCTTCCTCGAGACCCCACAAACGCCCAGACCCTGCCTCCTCACCCGATTCTTGCCCTGCTGTTGTTTGAGCTCCCTTTCACGCTCGATCGCGTTCATCCATCGCCCGCCATCGCATCTCGCCTCCTGCGATGGTCTCCGGAGCTGACTCAGCGTCGGCTGAAGCCATTCCGGCCACCTCTGACGAACACCTCGACGCGATCATGGCTGACCGTGATGATGAGTACGAGAGCTCGTTGAGCTCTCCCACGTCCTCCCTGTCGTCGGCGAATGAGGCCTTGCTGGAGTCGACACCGGTCCCTCTAGACGGCGCGAACAGCCCCCCGGCTTCCACCTCCGCGCCCGACGATGCTGCCGTGGTGTCCGACTCCGTGGCTGACGTCGCTGCTGCGTTGCCCTCGAACCTCGATTCCATCCCGGGGTCGCCATCCACATCGGGCGCCCCGCCTGCCTCGACAGAAGCCGGTGCTGACACCAGCCTGCCCGCTGCCACCCGCCCCATAGCCGCCGTCGCGGCGACGCCGCCGGCCGAGGCGGCCAGCTTTGCCAATGTCATCGCCGCTATCTCTGCGGTGGCCGGACCGCCGCCGTCATCCGCCTCCCCGCCCCAGGTCCAGGTCCAGTCTGATGCCGAGAGGGGTCCAAGTGAATCTCTCGCAAACGAAGGCGCCGAAGCGGACGGCCAGGCAGACGCCGAATCCAACGAGCCTGGCATTGACATCGATAAGATGCTAGACGCCATTTCGGCGGACGCGCCGTTGCCAGGACTGGCGCCGTCAGCCTCGTCGCGTCCGTCTCCGTCCAGCACGGTCACCGGCCAGCCCGTGGCCCCTAGCGGACTGCTCTCTGTCACATCCCTGCCCGCTGACCCAAGCCAGCCCTTCCCCTATGCTGGTGCCCCCGGGACGGTTGGTGTCATGGCCGTCCTAGGCGCGCCGCCATCCTCTGTAGCCGGCCTGGGAAGCACTGACTCACAGGACCCAGAAGCTGTGGCTGCTTCTGTCCCGCCACATTTGCCTGCTGCTCCCCGGCGCGGGAACAACCCGAAAGGTGGGGGAAAGAGCGCAGTAGATAAGGCCTACGAGGAGTTTCTTCTGGAGGAACGACGCTACATGGCGGATCCGAGTTGGGAGAAGTTCCCTGACGGCTCTCGCATGTTTATCGGTATGTCTACGGCGCCTCTGCTCTGATTACCCTTGCTAGCCGGCTAACCATGCGGTAATAGGAAACTTGTCCCAGGAGAGAGTCAGCAAGCGAGACGTCTTTGAGGCTTTCCACCGGTTCGGGCGGCTTGCTCAAATCTCCATAAAATCGGCGTATGGCTTTGTACAGTACCACAAGGCCGCGGAGGCCCAGGAGGCGATCAAGAACCTGCAGGGGTTTGAGATCCGGGGTCGCAAAATCAGTGAGTGCTTCCCGCCAGGAACAGGTGCCGAGAGCCTTGCATGTGCTGACAGTTTGCAGACCTGGAGCTCTCTCGCCCCCAAAAGAAAGAAAAGGAACGGGAGCGGTCGCCAGAGCGTGCCAAAACGCGAGGCGGCCGAGGCGGTGACCGGTACGACGGCCGCGAACATGGCCGGGAGCACGGTCGGCGTCGGGGCCGAGATGATTACCGGCCGGACGTGAAGGAAAGTCGGGAGGCTTCCCCTCGCCGTGAGCGTGGCGGCGACCGTGACCGGGACAGAGACCGCGGAGGGCGTGGGCGGGACCGGTCACGATCCCCCAACCGTTCAGGTGCTGGCGGCAACGGCAGAGGCTATCGGTCGCGGCGTTCGGCCAGCCCGCATGGGCGGAATCGGAGCGACCACGGCAGCGGCAACTTTGAAGGGCTGAAGAGCCGGCACGGGAGCGACGTGCCGGACGTGCAGTTTTTGGTGACGCAGGGGCTTGAGCGGGACTTTATCAAATGGGTGCAGGCGGCGTTTGCGGAGCGCGGGCTGAAAACCGACATCATGCTCATGACACCACACAGCCCGTCGCGCGATGCGATCATCCAGACGCATGTACTGGAAGGGGTCATTGCTGTTGTGGATCTCAGCATCGGCGCGCAGTCGACCTTGAAGATCCCGTTGCAGGTGTTTGACCGGTCGGCTGGCACGAGGAACGTGCGGTTTGACGGGTACCAGGATCTCACGCCACAGATTGCGGCGGACGTGGTGGCGCGGGCCAAGGCGGCTGCTGTCAGCCAGCGCACGGCCTACCAGGCCCCGAGTGGTTTTGGCCAGCAGCCCTACATGGGCGCAGCACCCGGGCCACAAGCCTATGGCGGTGGGTACCAGGCGCCGGGACCGGCCGTGGCCCAGGCGCCTGTCGGGGCACACGACCTGGCCTCCCTGATGAGCCAACTAGACGGGCCGACGCTTTCGCAGCTGCTGGCCACACTGCAGCCAGCACAGGCAGCCGTGGCACCGGCGGCGAGCGTTCCGGCACCGGGATATCCGCAGGGTGGACAGTACGGACAGAGTGCGGCTCCGCAGGTGAATCTCAGCGCACTGCTGAGCACTCTCGGAGCCTCCAACGCGGCGCCAGTGCAGAACGTGGCGGCGGGACCGTACGGGGGCGCGACAGCGTACGGTGGCGGTGTGCCTGGTGTTCCTGGTGGTGGTCCGGCGTCCTATGTGTCTGCGCCCCAAGGTGCCAGCGATCAGAGCATCCAAGCGATCATGGCACAGTTGGCGCAGTTTAAGAAATAGGGCTACGGACGGCGGCGAGAATGTTGGTTTGCAAGCACATGTTCTCTTTTGTACATTTCGGAATGTTAGCAGCGATACCAACGGCTGTGCGTATTGCGATGCTGCGCCATCAGACTTGGAGAGGGAGGACTTTCAGTAGGTAATAATGAGAAAAATCAATAGTGAATTGTGGCCTTTTCCCGTACACCCAGCGATACGTTGCAGTAAGATACAGGTAGAATGGAGAAGCCCCAGCGTTCTCTAACGCGATGTCCAATTTTCCTTGCCCCCTTTTATTCCTTGGGCTGTTCATAATACAAGAGGGGAAAGCAGATGAGGGGTTGGTGATGGTACAAGCAGGGTCTGTTAGATTCACTTGGAAGGCCACTGGTCGGGGCGGGAAGTGAGCAGGGCGACACGACGCTGAGTGGCGGGATCAGAGAGAGGACCGGTGGTGGCGGTGGTGGGCGTGGAGGCACCGAGGTCGGTCAGCGCAAGCCAGGTGGCGAGGAGGTCCCGGAGACGGTGGTCGGGGACGTTGCGAACGTCGAGGCCGCGGTCGATGCAGGCGAGGGCGACCTCGACGTCCTCGAGGGCGGAGACGCCACCACTGGAGCGCAGCAGGTGGTCGTCGCGGGCGAGGAAGCTGAGCCGGTGGGCGGTGGCGGTGCGGGCGTGGCGGGCAGGGATCCAGCCGATGCGGTCCCAGAGAGCGTTGACGATGCCGAGGCTGCGAGCGATGTGGGCGTTGTAGGAGGGGGACAGAGAGGCGCCGGAGGCCTCGAGGGCCTGGTGGCGGGCGTGGAGATCGACAAAGGCGGCGTGGCGGCGGTCCTCGGCCAGGCGCAGCAGCTTGTCGACCTGCTTGGGGATGCGGCAGGGTCCCGGGACGACGTGGGGGAAAACAAGGACGACAAAGGGCGTCATCTCGCCGCAGACGGCCAGCAGGACGGCGAAGACGGGCAGGCGGCGGACGTCGTGGGCCCAGCGGTGGCGCAGCAGCAGGTCGGAGCGCGTGTCGGGGATGGCAGGGTCGCGGGCACGCAGGGCGCGGACGAGCTTCCAGTTGGTGTAGAGGTAGCGCATGCCGGTCTTGTAAAAGGCGAGGAAGGCCTTGCCGGTGGCGAACAGGTGGGACATGGTGCGTGTTTCGGGGGTACGCTCAGGGAGGTGGAGTGGAGGCGGGAGGGTGGTGATGGGGGCGTTGGCGTAGGAGGGAGAGGAGACAGAGGAGGAGGAGGGGGAGGAGGGGGAG